>JAWQFJ010015469.1:0-22500 GCA_034096865.1 Theodoxus fluviatilis
TGAAAGGCAACTGAAAACATTAGCACATGTCTAACTGTATAGTATTTCATTTATTGATTCTTATTCGGACTCCTTTCCTAATTTTGGTTTTTTAGATTTGTTTATTTTGACTTCCAACACCCCCCCCCCCCCCCCCCCCTAGTAAAAAAAAACCCACTTTTGTTGTTGTCGTAATTAATGCCGTGAATTAATAGGAATTATTGTCAACAAAAGACAGTAACATTTACTGTCACTACATTCATCTCGTGACAAAAGTTATTTTGTTATATGTATTATTATTTTCTACGCTGAAGCGTCCCCAGACAAGAATCGCTTTGGATGTTTAGATAACTGTATACTTGTGGCTAACAGGCACTGCTCTGTGACGTTTTCTTCTGTCTAATGCACTCTATTTTATTTGATAACAAAAAATGTTTATTAATTTTTGTGTCTGATCCAGGATCAACTTCAACTTCTGAGAAAAGGAAAGCTGACAGTGATGAGGACCTGGCAGAGCATCAGCAACAATGTTCAGAGAGTCAGGATGAATCATGTGGTAAGACATTGAATTAATTTTGTGGGGCTTTTTATTGAAATTATGGCATAACATTCAGTATGGAAAAGACTAAAGAGTCTGTGTGTACATTGTAATTGTCTAACTGCAGCAGTTGTGGTCAAAATAGTGCAATGCTTCTTCCAGTCAGTTATGGCAAGCATGTGTTAGAATCCGTTTTAAAATGATGTTATTCAACAATTGTCAAATAATCTATATTTTTGTGATTATGAAGGTCTCTGACTGAGTTATAAATATTCCACATGGATACATTTATATTACACGATCAAGTTTATTAGCCCCCCCCCAAAAAAAAGAGGTGTGGTTAGAGTAACCCGACCTACCCTATTCTGGGGCGCCGACCCTACATCTTTTTATTGAAAATGTTGAAATTTTTTTAAAATATTAAATCAAAGTTGTGGGTTGAGGGAGAGATCGATCGTTCAGTCTCAGGAAACAACCCGTGCAGGCGACGCGGCATGCAAAGGGAAGTACAACTTACCTCCATAGTCCATGAGGAAAAAAAAGTTTTAAAAAAAGAAAACGTTATAGCCTACCTACCTACCCTGCGAAAATGACACTGTCAAAAAGATGCTGAATACCATGACATACCTGGCTCTCTTCTTCAACCGTGCCCCAAAGCGGCAAAGAAAGCTGGAGGAGGTCATTGAACGTGCCTTTCCTGACACGCGGAAGAAGAAGATGGTGGACCTGTGCAAGACACGCTGGGTGGAAAGGCACCATGCGTTTGAAACTTTCTCGGACATGTACATGGTCCTGTACGACTGTTTGGGGTAGATGGTGGCTGGCAGAGTGACAGAAGAGTGGGACTGCGAGACTATTGCAAAAGCTACAGGGTTTCTGCACACCATGTCAAGTGCAGATTTCCTGGTGGCTTTTGTCGTCACAAGAAATTGCCTCCGGTACATCGAACCTCTGACCACCAGCCTGCAGAAAAGAGCACAGGACATTGTGAAGGCCTATGCTGAACTTGCAGATCTCACGAACACTGTCAATAGGCTCAGGACAGACATTGACAATGTGTTCTCAGAATGGTTTGTTGAGGCCAACCAAATGTCTCGCAACTTAGTTGAAGAAGATCTTCGACGCCCAAGGATTGCGCCGAGGCAGTTGCTTTGAGAAAATCACCCTGCTGAAACCTCTGAGAAATACTACCGTGCGTCAGTTGCTGTTCCTTTCCTTGACAACATGAGAAACCAACTGGAGGAGAGATTCAAGCATTCTGACCTTGCCAAAGATGGCCTGCTGCTTGTGCCCACCAATATCATCAAGCAGTTTCCAAATGGATGTCATGCTGTCCCGGATGGTGTCAAGTGCCTGGCCGCCCTTTGGGAGCAGGACTTGAAGAATTCTACACAGAATTTGTGAGATGGGTCGATAAGTGGAACAGAGCGAACACAGGGGTTGACCCAACTACGAAGCAAAAACCTGTGATTCCCACTTCACTCACAGAAGCCCTAAAAGTGTGCGACAAGGAATTTTACCCTAACTTGCATCAGATGCTGATCCTCATGTGCACTCTGCCAATCACTACAGCAGAGTGTGAACGTTCAATGAGCCGACTTCGGATCCTGAAAACTTACCTTCGGTCAACAATGGGGGCAGAGCGCTTCAATGGATTAGCCCTCATGCAGATCCACAAAGACAGCTTTCCTGTGGACGTTGGAGCGGTTGTGGAAACATTCGCTGTTCGATATCGAACTCACATGGCGCTGCTCCCAGAAACCTTGCTGAACAAATGAACTTATCCAGCCCTTGACTTGACACTTCTCCCCTGCCAGAGCCACAGGCAGTCTGACACAAGAACTTTCCATGCTGAAAGATAGGTCAGTGGTATTTTCTTTAAATGCTTTTTTTGGTAAGGGAGGGGGGGAGGGGGCTAAACTTTTACTAGTTTTAGCACCAAAAACAATGCTGCTCTTACCCCTCAAAACAAGGCCCAGAATGCACCAGATTGCACAGATTTTAACCGTTTTTCAACAAATTTCCGGGGGGGCATGCCCCCGGACCCCCCTGGTTTGCGCGCCTGCTTCGCCACTTCGCTGATTTGTCCCCCCCAACCAAAAAGGAACCCCCCCCCCACAACTCATTTGGTCCGGCCCTGTGCTGTGTGTGGTGGTGTGCTGTGTGTGTGCTGCTTGTGCGTGGTGCTGCCTGCCTGCGCATGTGTGGTTGTTCGTTGTGCGTGTGGAGTACATGCTGATTGTTGCCGATAGTCCGCGCTGCGATACGCATCGTGACGGGACGTGCGTCGGACGCGCTAGCCCCTGCCATCGTCTCGGCCAGCTTTGGCTGCCCCGAACCGACTGCCTACTCTGCGAAAGGATCTGCTGCTGTCCCAGTAGCCCCAAAGGTCGATGAGCTGTACGTAAGGTCACTCCACTCTCCGCCCACGCGCGCCCACGGCCTGACCTACCCGACCCTGTCACTAACGGGCATTGCCCCCTGAGATAGCAGGCTTAAAAAAAAAGACATGACTCAGTAGACGTCGACAAGTGGGTCGTAACTGACTAGGTCTTTCTCCTGCTCTGAGAAAGATGCGTCTCTGGTACTACTTATGAGTTCCCTACTGGAGACCCGCATGGAGGAATCAAGTAAAAATAATAATTGAGTCCACTTTCGTTTTGTAAACTGATCCATCCGTTGTCTGCAATTGATAAGTGTCACGCGTGATAATCGTCGGTTTCATTTCGAACTATCGGCCGAATGGAGTGAAAGGAGTTAAATATATATGATCATTGAGTTTTTGATGCATTTTGGAACCAGTATCCATTCATTTATAGCACAATGTCGTGTTTTTCTGAGCTTTCATTCAGGAGCCGTCTGACTGGTCAGCTCATCAGATATGCCACTTTAGAAATAGACACCATGATAAGACTGCGTTGCCTTAAACACATTGCCAAACTTTAAAGCTGAGTTTGTTTTAAGCGTCATATCAGTGGGCACCATTCTTTAGTCACTCATATCTTTGTCACTATTTCTAATATTTTCGAGCTTTTTACGTCGTTGGAAAGAAAAAAGGTCTCCAATTAACGGCCATAATCCTAGGTCAGAATTTTCTCAAGCAAACATCCGTCTCATCATGTAGTAGATGGTCAAATGCTAATCTATCCCTGTTCCTTTTTGCGAAATAAGCAGCCTGAAGAGAAGCTTTCAAAGATCGTTTGCAGTATGGAAGGAAATGGACATCTCTGTGCACGCCCACATGTTCCAGAGGTGAGTGTACAGTAGAGGCTGTTGAACTGCGACATTTCTATGACCTTAGAGCTGAGGCCACTGATGGAGCATGAAGCTAAACTTGATTTGACCTCATGACTGAGACAGAAAAAGAAGACCGCCACATATGCAGAGGATAAAAAAGGACACGAACAGACAGACTCATCAAAGGAAACAAACTGACGCTCAAAGACTGACACTGAGAGATGTTGGTTTTCATAAAAGAGGAACATAGCACAACCAGTCGGACACGTTTTTGACTGACAGGCTAACACAAAGAACAGACACAAAACATACACACACACACACACACACACACACACACACACACACACATACACACATACACACAGAAGAAATACACACACAGAGAAGAAACACACGAATACATGCAAACATACAGTGAAAAGAAAACGCATACACACACACACACGCACGCACGCACGCACGCACGCACGCACGCAGCACGCATGTACCTGCACAGAGACAAATAGGACAGAAACTCGCGCTATCAAAATCTCATATGGGAATCCAGTATTAGTGCAGGCGTTCCCCCGCAGCAGCTCGTGGTCTTCCCTGGACCCTGCTATTCAAACAAAGACGAGCCAATTTCGGACGCTATTGATCAAATGAGCCACTACGACTGTGGGGCGCATCCACACTGCAAATGCCAACCCAGATCAATAACCACCAATCGATTCCAAGAAAGTAGCTGAGATACGCCCCGAGCTAAACTTAGCTCTCTCCTCTCCCTCATTCGACACGCCATCAGGCTTGCCCGACCCGAGAAAAATTCACAGACGCTAATTTAAGACACAACTGAGGGTTGATTGAGTGCATCCATGTTCCTCTTCACATACGTATGAACAGGCACGATTCTAAAAGATAGAATTGTGAGTGGGTGTTATTGCAGCTGGGATGTGGCGTCTAAGATAATTCTATAGAATCCTCCCAAGGTCCTGTTACGATGAACTCTGTAGAAACAGCAGATTCAGTTCAGAACCATGTCCATGGTCTTCGACTGACGGCCGTCAGTGCTGCTGGAAACTCATATTCAGCACTGTCTCCATTAGACTTTCTGCGCTGGCCACAGAGGTTTTGCATCGTCTCTGACATTGTTTCTGCAGAGTTGCAAATGGCATTTTGAAGAGGCTACGCCACTTTCGACGGAATCTCGAAAGCAAGCTTACTTTAGCAGATGCCTACTTCAAATCGTCGGACGTCCCGTTTTTGCAGCATAGCGGCCTTGTCAGCGCATTGCAAATGCCAACTCATGCAATATCTCGAAAAGGGTAGAAAATCATGAAATTTTCTAACACAAGCAAATTTCAGTGCATTATTGCGTAAGTTTGGGATTGAAGAAAACTTCAGCTGACTAGATGGATTAGAAATATCGAAAAGAAAGAGAGAAAGAAAGAAAGAAAGAAAGAAAGAAAGAAAGAAAGAAAGAAAGAAAGAAAGAAAGAAAGAAAGAAAGAAAGAAAGAAAGGAAGAAAATCTTATCCCACTGGTCTGTCTCACTTTCCCTACTAGTCAATGTGTCAACATTCTTTCATTTTTCACTGATTTTTGCCAGTGTTCGATCCGTCTTTCTCTGGGGGTTTTTTCCTCTTGATATTTTCTTTTAGCGTATTCTCTTCCTATGCGAAAATCTGTGATAGACAAAGTACAAAAACACGTATAATCCTCCATGTGAGAAGTGTCTCTTTCAGACACAGATGAAAAGGAATACATAAGGATTTTATTTCACACTTAATTAAGTTCACACTAAAATAAACATTAGGCCATTACTCTTATCCTACAGCGGTAAATCGTGTATCAGGCCTGCGTTGTATAGACGCGAGGAAAGCTAGCATCTTGCGAGGAAAAGGCCGGTGTCAACACATATGTATGTCAACATCTGACAGCCATTACATCTGCAAATCAAATGTTGACACATGCTGACACCAGCCTACTCCTCGCAAGATCCTAGCTTTCCTCGCAAGATCCTAGCTTTCCTCGCGTATTTGGAAAGGATTCTAAAGTCATTCACGTTGCGTAATGTTTTACCGTTTCAGCCATCGCCTTAGTGGCTGACGAAACACCTGCAGGGACTGTAAACAGTGGTGACAACGAACTACAATACAAAAAGCAGTAACATCTCCAAGTTGGCTGGCGCGCGCGCGCTGCGCGCGCGCGCGCACACACACACACACACACACACACACACACACACACACACACACATGCCAAGATCTTGGCTCATAAAATTAATTGGCTCACACACACAGTCCTCTCTTCTACCCTAGCATACGGGAAGTACACATACTCCCCTCTACCCAAGCAAAGAGAGAGTGTCGACATAATCTAGAGGCCATTGACACCAGTTGTGACTTCACTTCTCTAAGCGCTTTCACGACACTACAACACTTGATCTGCTCATACAAACCTTGCATCCACGCAAGCAATAGCTAGGTCAGTGGACTAGTTCTTACTGATCCATTGCAACACGCGAGACATGACGCCATCATTTGTTGCTGACAGATTTACAGAAGAACAAGAAACTGGAGCGAAACAGCTTATTGAGAAATGAGAAAGTCGCATAGAAGACAGTCGAGTTTCTTGGTGAAGGTGGGCGAGAAGGTGACTGAACTGGAGAAGGAGAAGAAACCAGGACATACAATTAAGTTGCGCTGTTCTGCCTAGGATAACATCGCCTGCCTGGTCTGAAGGTCCTATGTCCTTTTACTCAATTCTTAAATAGAATTAGAGTCGAAATTATTTGTGGGTGTTTGCGTGCACATTTATATGCGTTCGTTCTGACCTGTGTGAATGTTTGTGATTTTTCCTCCCCCCAGCCCTAACCCTCTCCTCCCCCCCCCCCCCCTCCTCTCTCTCTCTCTCTCTCTCTCTCTCTCTCTCTCTCTCTCTCTCTCTCTCTCTCTCTTAGCTTTTCTGCACTGCTGTCATTTGTGCAGGCTAAGTCGATACTAGGGTAACCCCCTCTTTCCTCGCACTTTCTTTTCCCATACCCCCTTCCCTTCCTCTGCCACCACCCCCTCCCTCTCCTAAGCACCACCACCAACCCACCACCCTTTCTGCATTTCGTTCCAGCCACTAATACTCTCCACCGCATCTCACCATCTCTTACCTCTTATGTTTCTCCGCTGTGCTTCCTACCCATCCCCATTCCCCTACTGACCCCCCCCCCCCCCTCTTCTTCTTCTTCTTCTATCCCCTCTCACCACTACTCTTCCTTGTTGCCACTACCCCTCCTTATTTCTCCACCCTTCCATTACTTCTACACACACACACACACACACACACACACACACACACACACACACACACACGCACACACCCCTCCTCCTGGACTCTTCTCTCATCTCCCCCATTGACACCCCCACCCATCATTTCAAACCTGAGGTAATCTTCCTCCCCTCCCCCATCCCCTCTCCCACCCCTTCCTATGCTTCTACCGCCATGGCCACTACGTTCCCCTTTCCTGACCCTGTACCCCTGGCTCTTCCCCCCCTCCTTCCACTTATCCCACCCCCTACCCCTCCAAACAGCGCATCCTATCTTGCCTGCCCCGATTTTCTACCACCCTTGTACCCCTAGCAAACCCCTACCCTACCCCTCGCACCACCTTCTTTTCCCCTTCCCTTCCCCTTTCCCCCCACCTCTCTCCCCTGTGCTACCCCAGTTTCTCCCTCTCCCCCCTCCCCCCTCCCCTCTTCCTCTTCGAGTTCTTCCCCTCTCTCCAATCCCTCCTTCACATCCCCTTCCCCGGTCTCTCCACTTCATCAAATACCCTCTGGACCCTCTTCCCCACCCCCACTCTCTCTGAGCCCCCACCTTCCCCGCGACTCCTCTACTCCCCCTCCATTCTCCTTCCTCTCAAATAGCCGGGCTTTTCAGGTGGGTCGAGGGTTTTCGCGACCTGGGTACAAGCACAGAAGTGGAGGAGGGGGAATGAGGGGTGAGGAGTGGTGGTGGTTGGGGGGGGGGGGAAGGAGCGGCGGCGGCAGTGAAGGATGAATGGGGTTGAGGGAGGGTAGAGTCGCTCAAATGCAACCCCCCAACCCACCCACCCTTACCCACCTCTTCCTTTCCATTCCCACCCCCACCCCCACCTCCACTTCCTACCCACCCTGTCACTACCCCCATTCCTGCCTTCTCCCTTTGCTATACTCCACTCCCCCTTCTGATCTGGTGTTCTCTGGTCTGAGCTTTCCAGACTCGGAGTGGGAAAGAGAGAAAGCGAGAGAAATGAAAATTGTGAAGAGTGGGGGTAGTCTGAGCCCTGCCGACCCGAGCTGAGAGGGGGAGGATGGAAGGGAAAATGAAGAGTGAAATAAGGGAGAGAGGGTTGAAGGGGAGTTTGAGAGCGAGAAAGGCTGACAAGAAGTGGAGGCAGGGGAAGAATAGAGAGGTCCAATGGTACAAGTGCAGTGTTTTGAGAAAGGAGAGGGGACCAGAACGACAACACATCCCTTGCCTGGAAAAATGGGAGATTCCAAGGGATGCTAACAGGAAAGCCCGTTTTCTACCTAATGCATTTCTGCTTGTGGTGAACTATACATTGGGGGAGATGGGACAGAATCACTTAAGAAGTAGGGTGGAAGTGGAGGTATAGATGGGCGTGAGGGCAAAACTGGGAATCGAGGAATGGGTTGAAGAGAAGAGGAGGAAATATAACAGTTTAGGAGAAATGATCTTCCAAAGTCAAAATAGCAAATCCGTAGAATTATCTAAATTCTCGTACCACGATAACAAATACAACACATACATGTAATATAGGTGGTGGGAACTAATCTTGGCGCAGCTGATTGCTTCTTTCTTTATGCAACAATTACAACTGCACTTCATTGTGGTGGTGTTGACTGTTCATAGCTCTGCCCTCCTTTGCATGTCTTGTGCATGGCGTTACTGTTACAATGTTTCTGTGCAAGTCTTGTCTGCATGGCGTTACTGTTACAATGTTTCTGTGCAAGTCTTGTCTGCATGGCGTTACTGTTACAATGTTTCTGTGCAAGTCTTTTCTGCATGGCGTTACTGTTACAATGTTTCTGTGCAAGTCTTTTCTGCATGGCGTTACTGTTACAATGTTTCTGTGCAAGTCTTGTCTGCATGGCGTTACTGTTACAATGTTTCTGTGCAAGTCTTGTCTGCATGGCGTTACTGTTACAATGTTTCTGTGCAAGTCTTGTCTGCATAGCGTTACTGTTACAATGTTTCTGTGCAAGTCTTGTCTGCATGGCGTTACTGTTACAATGTTTCTGTGCAAGTCTTGTCTGCATGGCGTTACTGTTACAATGTTTCTGTGCAAGTCTTGTCTGCATGGCGTTACTGTTACAATGTTTCTGTGCAAGTCTTGTCTGCATGGCGTTACTGTTACAATGTTTCTGTGCAAGTCTTGTCTGCATGGCGTTACTGTTACAATGTTTCTGTGCAAGTCTTGTCTGCATGGCGTTACTGTTACAATGTTTCTGTGCAAGTCTTGTCTGCATGGCGTTACTGTTACAATGTTTCTGTGCAAGTCTTGTCTGCATGGCGTTACTGTTACAATGTTTCTGTGCAAGTCTTGTCTGCATGGCGTTACTGTTACAATGTTGCTGTGCAAGTCTTGTCTGCATGGCGTTACTGTTACAATGTTTCTGTGCAAGTCTTGTCTGCATGGCGTTACTGTTACAATGTTTCTGTGCAAGTCTTGTCTGCATGGCGTTACTGTTACAATGTTTCTGTGCAAGTCTTGTCTGCATGGCGTTACTGTTACAATGTTTCTGTGCAAGTCTTGTCTGCATGGCGTTACTGTTACAACGTTTCTGTGCAAGTCTTGTCTGCATAGCGTTACTGTTACAATGTTTCTGTGCAAGTCTTGTCTGCATGGCGTTACTGTTACAATGTTTCTGTGCAAGTCTTGTCTGCATGGCGTTACTGTTACAATGTTTCTGTGCAAGTCTTGTCTGCATGGCGTTACTGTTACAATGTTTCTGTGCAAGTCTTGTCTGCATGGCGTTACTGTTACAATGTTTCTGTGCAAGTCTTGTCTGCATGGCGTTACTGTTACAATGTTTCTGTGCAAGTCTTGTCTGCATGGCGTTACTGTTACAATGTTTCTGTGCAAGTCTTGTCTGCATGGCGTTACTGTTACAATGTTTCTGTGCAAGTCTTGTCTGCATGGCGTTACTGTTACAATGTTTCTGTGCAAGTCTTGTCTGCATGGCGTTACTGTTACAATGTTTCTGTGCAAGTCTTGTCTGCATGGCGTTACTGTTACAATGTTTCTGTGCAAGTCTTGTCTGCATGGCGTTACTGTTACAATGTTTCTGTGCAAGTCTTGTCTGCATGGCGTTACTGTTACAATGTTTCTGTGCAAGTCTTGTCTGCATGGCGTTACTGTTACAATGTTTCTGTGCAAGTCTTGTCTGCATGGCGTTACTGTTACAATGTTTCTGTGCAAGTCTTGTCTGCATGGCGTTACTGTTACAATGTTTCTGTGCAAGTCTTGTCTGCATGGCGTTACTGTTACAATGTTGCTGTGCAAGTCTTGTCTGCATGGCGTTACTGTTACAATGTTTCTGTGCAAGTCTTGTCTGCATGGCGTTACTGTTACAATGTTGCTGTGCAAGTCTTGTGTGCATGGCGTTACTGTTACAATGTTTCTGTGCAAGTCTGTTCTGCATGGCGTTACTGTTACAATGTTGCTGTGCAAGTCTTGTCTGCATGGCGTTACTGTTACAATGTTTCTGTGCAAGTCTTGTCTGCATGGCGTTACTGTTACAATGTTTCTGTGCAAGTCTTGTCTGCATGGCCCGCTGGACAAGCATCGATCTTGGGAAAGCTAATTGTTTTTTGCTGATGAATGAAGAATAAAGTTTCACAGACTATCAGCTTTTATAGGCTATCTAAGGCAGTTGACCGGTTGGGTACCGTTTCGCCGTTTCCCGTTTCGCCGTATGGGTGTCAAATCGCCGTATTCGTCAATTTATTTCTTAAGGCGATCCAGTGCTATTTCGCCGTCCTCTTTAGTGTCGGTTCGCCGTACTGGGGCTGAAATGGTCGAAGTCGGAAACATTCGTGGACACTGTACCCGAGGTACTCTGTTCGGGCGGACAGAGTACCTCAGGTATTCTGTCCGGGCGGACAAAGTACCCCAGTTTGAAAGCTCGGCATTTGAACGAGAACGAGACCGCGCTAAACGATGTTTATTGTCGTTGCTGAAATGGTCGAAGTCGGAAATATTCGGAACGTCGTTTAGCTTAAGATTACACCCGAATCACGCGGACCGTTAAGGTGCATGGAGTACAGTACCGCCGCGCAAGACGTTTGTCACAAAACGCAGATACATTATCTCGGCCGGATCTTAGCATAACTCCCCGGGCGTGCGAAGTCAGTCAGGCGGAGTGGCGGGTGCGGTCTGAGCTGAGCGCTATATCTCTCACTTTTACTGATTTCTATGTATCTCACTTTTACGGCAAAGTGACACTTACTTGATTAATACGGCGAAACGGGAAACGGCAAAACGGGAAACGGCGAAATGGGAAACGGCGAAATGGGAAACGGCGGAACGGGAACACACCCAGTTGACCATGAAAGTCACAAGAGCTGGTCAGAGGAAGAGCAAGTCCAGTTTATATTTCCCGAGTTTTTAGCCTTTTATGAATTACATATGGAGACGTAGGTCCATTTTCACATCCAATCCTGAAGGAGATTTGAGCATCAAGTCTTCTGTAGACTTGTAAGCTCATGTTGTTGTTGTGGAAATACCTGATGAGGTTTGCTCATTAAAAAAGTCTTTGTTTCAAAATAGCAAAATTATTCTAGTAGCCGCTGAATTTTGAAGTTGCCAGGCATATTTTTGTACCTCAGGAATCACTTCGCTTCCCTTGATCATCGATAAATAATGTCAGAAAAAGTTGATATAGCATGTGCACTCTTGCCATGCTCAGCTGCTGAGGACATTAAATGCTTTCGTGGCCCCAGTTTTTGTCCCATTATGGTTAGTGGTCGTGGCCGCGGCATACATGTAGATAAACCGCACATGCAAGTCGGCATTGAGAACAACATTCGCCCCTGGCCGCCCCCATTCAGCGCGGCTGAAACGAGAACTTAGTGATATCGAATGAGCTGCCTCATCAGCTGTAACCCTGGCTGCTGGGATTTCAAGGCCAGCCATAATAGCTCAGCCAGGGGTCCCAAACAGCCCATTTCCAATTTTTAATTTGGAAATAAAAATAATTTACAATACTTACTGCATGCTGACAATCATTGTCACATAATGCAACCTTTGTAAAATTCTGCAGCAGGTGTTTCACAGATCAAACTGTCAAGAATGGTGCACCGCTTAATTGCACAACATGTGTACAGCCTTCTTGAACCCTGAGGGCCTTTCATGGTCATCCCTACTTGTTGGGGGTAAGAAAGACCTACGGTGTCTCTTTACGTGTTTTGTTAAAAGCGAATCACTAGGTAAACCGTGACTTCATGTGCTCTAATTCTTACTCTTAACTACTGTACTTCGAGTGATTTCACGAAAAATGGTCTTACATAGTCTACAAAGGCTAATTGGCCATAAACCATACTCATTCATTCATTTATCATCCATCCATCCATCCATCCATTCATTCATTCATTCACTCATTCATTCATTCATTCATTCATCCAATCATTCATTCATTAGTTCATCCATTCATTCATCATTCATTAAGGAAGGCATGCATTCGTTGATACTTCTCACAGTTATTTGGCAAGTGTGCAAAGGACAGTCTCCTGTTTTTACTCCTATATGAATCCACACATATAGTCCCATAAAGCCGTCCTGTTCAAATCAGTCACTCAGCCTTTTCCCAGACTGTAGAGGAAGGAGTCCGTGACCTTGTCGTGCTGGACACTCGCAGAGTTTTGAATTGTCCTTCCAAATAAGGGCAGCATTTGGTTTTTGACTGTCACAGAAATTAGGAGTATGGTTTTTGTCCATTACGCTGCCAACGTGTTTTGCAGCATACGTAGTTGTTCAAAAGAATTTATTCGTTTCGTTGACTTTTTCCGTGTGACTTTTTCAGTAAACGAAATGGAACGCTGTCGATACAGATACAGATTTTTACCACGTGTTACCGCCTTTAAGTAAAATTTATTCGTTTCGTTGGCATTTTCCTGGCGACTTCTTCAGTTCAGGAAATGGAGCGTTAAAAAGGAAAGTTTGATAAACCCTGAGTAGCTCGATAACCTAATAGATAACATGAGTGGATGAAGAATACATGAGTACAATCAAGTGGATGATAAAGAATGGATGGACAGATGGATGAGTAGATTAGATGGACGGATAGATGGATAGACGGTTGAGGATGGATGACGGTTGGTTGGATGGATGGACAGATGGATGGATGGATAAAGAGATGGATACTTTGTTATATCTAGATATACAAATGGATATAACGAAAGCGTGTGATGAAAAAAGAAGTGATTAAACAAAAGGAGTTCTTGAGTCTATGACCCCCTGACTGAAGGAACGATGATTAGAAGACGAAAAAGATGACACTCCACAGTGGTCTGTATATCTGGTCAGGGTTATGAACTCAATCTGGGTTGGATATCGATCGTTTCTGGTCCGTTCTAATGATGAAGACACGACTTTCTATAATTGGCAAACGTGGGAGTCGGTCTGGCACCAGACATTATTTGACACTGAGACTGGAGGTGTGGAGTCCATGTTTGTACTTGTTTGCCGAGGCCACTGACCGATGTCTGGAAGCACCCTCTAGGATGACCATTGGCTGTGTGTTGGCTGCACGCCCTGAACCTGCCTGTGGGCCCATGAGTATGGCGTTCGTAGCTCCGTGGATCCTTAAGTTTCGTTTCATCAGCAATGACCTTTCTAAATGCAAAGTAAATAGAGGTCTTTGATGTTCGATCATTTGATACCAGTTTGCATTCATTTTATTATAGTGTTGTCCGTTTGGCATGATAAAGGCTACTTATCAAACAGTTTTCTTGTTTAAGCCTGTTGAGCTGATTAGCTCGAATAAAGGAATATGGCCATGTGCTGCATTGGTTCGCATTGTGTTCGCTAATATTCGCCAGTCCGACTCTGTCCCAGGTTCTGTCTTCCAGGGATTCGTTTCACACGTGCATTCCTGGAAGATTTTGGGTTCAAAATGTTGTCACACGTGACTTTAACTTCCAGACATGGAAGGAGAACAGTTGTGCAACACTCTGACCTGTCAATCCCATTGATCCGTTTGAGTCCTTTGACGTCACTGCTTTTTCCGGGTGACGAATTTTTGTCTTTAATCTTTTCAAATAAGATTATGTTTCATCTGGATTGAATATCTCAGATTTCTCACTAATGAGATTTCACAATTGATCTGCCTCATCCCCACCCCTACCCCCACCCCCACCCCCATCCCCACTTCACGGAGGAACTGAACAGTGAACACAGAGGAGAAGGTGCACATAAATTTTATGGATTTCAGTCGTGAATACCCCATTTTCTTTCTTAGATCTTACATAATCCTCAGCCTATCTATGCCCCCCACCCCCACCCCTTCATCAGCTGGAATCACTGGCTTCTGGGCTCTCAGAGCTTGCTCCAGTAACTCAGCCAGAGTTGGCCCCAGTGAACTAAGGAGGCTACTGGAGGCAGGGAAGCAGGGTAAGATCATTCTGACCCAAACTCTGCGATGAAACCACCCTGGAAGATCACTTTAACTTGTTTCTTAGTGTGAATGATTGTAATCCACACATTGTGTTTAATTACATCTCATGGCATTCACAGACAAGAAAGAACGTGGGTCTCATGTCATAAAACCAAACGCTGTTTTCAATTACAAAAAGTTACCATAAAGATCAAATGGAATGTAGGAATACCTGCTTTACTAATGGAAGATAAAACGTGTTGGGCTTAGCCCTCATTCAGTTTGGCAAACAGCACAGGTGAGTGTCAGTAGATAAGCAACGGCGGTAACGGAATGTTTAGTAACACAGATACAATGAGTGTTCACGTCTAAATTACACGTCACCAACGCTGCAATTGCACATGCAACCACATGCAAAACAATTTCATCTTTACATTGGTAGATACCGTGCAAATCTGTCTAAAGTAAAACAGTCCATGTCATAAATCTCCTCTGGCGTGCACTAGAAATATTCAGCCAATGCACGGTGAGCAATTAACAGGCAAGGGTCCACATGAAGAAATATCTGGTATTTCTTTCAATAACGTAGCCTGACATCCACTGGTAACACTCAGATTGCGCCACGGTGTAAAGGCCGCGGCACATGGTGAAACAAAAACATTGCACTATCTTGTCTGGTGACGCTCTGCAAAGGCAGCCCAGCTTTCAAAGAAAGAGGTTATCTCTTACACTTTCCTTTGACTGGCGCTCTCCTGTGGTTGGATGAAATTAGGTTTCTTGTTTCACTCTGTGACCCCGGGGTGTTGTGGAAAAAATAGACATTGGACCTGACCTGACAAAAGATACATAACATCGCTGCAGCTAAATGACAGAAAACCCAAGTAAAGTTTCTAACCTTAGTTTTGTAAACATTTAGTTTAAAACTGCATCTACAACTTCTGGGACCATTTTCTGGCATCTCCAAGAGTTTTAACGATAACTACAGCTAAAATTATTTAATTAACATTTTGTAGAAAAATGATCACATTTCCGTGGAGTCTGAAAAGCATCGATTCTGCTTCAGTTAAATCGAAGAATTGAATCTTCCATGGCACTGAAAATGGTGCATATATTACGTAATTCTAAAATCTTCTGTCTTTTCTAGGCTAGCTCTGCCCAACGACATTTAATCCGTAAAATGACTTTGTAAAACACATTTGCCCCCCGTTGCTATGGGCTTTTTACACAAACTGCCTCTGCCAATTTTGGGTAATCGACTATAATCTTCAATAACTTCATTTTGAAATATCTGATTTGTAAATTTCTTGCACCAATTTAAAGCTATAGTTTTGTACTTTTTAATGATACACATAGATAAGATATCTAAATCCAACTTTATGTAGGTTTCGCTGGATCTGGCCACACGTTGGTATGATACCACCACTTCTCATCCAAAACTCATATCCCAGACCCCTTCCGCTTCCGCTTCACCCTCTGCTTGCTCAATCCATCACAGGTAATTGGCGCCACAGACAATCAGGCACGAGCACAAATTCCACTCCCTGCGGAGAACTCCACTTCGATGCTGGCTCATGGTTACATCAGGGGTTTGTGACAAGTCCGTGTGCCAGTACTGCCCTCACAGATACCCGATTTTACTCTGGGTGGGGGAAACCAACTGTGAGCGAAGCATCTTGCTCATGGATGACACTTAATTGGGAAACTACGCAGCTTTGAACGTCGCACCCATTAGCGTCAAGAGACCGAAGGTCACACGCCCTAGCCACCCTGCCACAGATCCTAGCATAGCATTATCTCGCCCAGTCTTGTTGTGCAAAGCCAGTGCGAGTTTAAAAAAAGAGGTTCTCTTTTGCACGCATTTAATCCGGATCTGTGTAAAAAATAGATACGCCTTTTCACACAATCCGACGATTAGGTGAAATTATGTCTTTTGTTTGTTCTAGTGACCCCAGTAGAGAACAGCTGAAAAAGGAAAAAAGAAAGTGTTGTTGTATAGTCTTTTTCCCATCCTTACATGGGCTCCTTGATCGATAAATTACTGGCATCTGACACATTAAACACAATGATGGACAGAGAGAACTCACAAAATCAGTAATAGCGCCATCTCCTCTCCTTGAAGAATACTCACCCCCCCAGCCCCCCACCCCCCACCCCCATCCCCACCCCCTATTGAATTTGTTAGAAACAATTTCATTTGTTGCTCAAGTACACTGCAGCGGGTTAAAATAAGAGCAAGTCATGACTGGATTTCCATAGTTATCCCCCTTTTCTAAATCCCCCCCCCCCTCCCCCCCCCCCCCCCCCCCCCACTCCCACCCCTGTGGGGAACATGCCAGTGAAGAAATGAAATCCCGTAAGTGTAAACGACAACGCATTAATCATGACTGAACTTTAACTCTGTCACTTTTGGAGACAAAGGCAATCTATTCCTTTCTGTCTAACTATACCCTTCACACCCACTCCTGCCCTCCAGTTCAACCTGGTCCCCCCTTCACACAGACAAGCTAACAAACACACTCACACTCACACGCAGACACACACATAATTAAAACACACGCGCACATACCACACAATCATACACACACAGACACACACATACACACACACAGATACACACACTTACACACACACACACACACACAGATACACACACACACATACATACACACCACACACACACGCACACACACGCACACATACATACACACATACACAAACACACACAAACAAGCACACACACGCACACACACACACATACATACACACACACATACACACACACACACTTACACACACACACACTTATACACACACACACACACACCACACACACACACACACACTTACACACACACTTACACACGCACGCACACACATACTTACACACACACACACACACACACACACAAACACACACACACACTTACACACACACACACACACTTACACACACACACACACACTTACACACACACACACACACACACTTACACACACACACCCCACTCTGCTTCCATCATAGCTACCACTCCCAATTACTCTCTCGATCCCTCCCACACTTACTGTCATTTCATTCCTACCTCTCCTCCCCCTACCGCGCTGTGAAGTATTTGTTCTAGGATGTTCCATGAGCAGCAACTGGTGGAGTACTTCTCAGGAAGTTGAGGTGGCGCTGGTATACCATATATTTGCTCTTGAGATTGACCTTCAGGGCTCTGTGCATGTATAATGGCAGACAGAGTTCCAATCAGCAAACCCGATTCGCCAATCGCGGTCGAACAGTGTGACAGGCCACGCTCACGTATGTCGTCATGTGTGACGTGGAAACCCGGAGTTAGAATTGTCAAACCCTTCAGTGTACTCCTGAGGAAGGCTAGTAAAGCCGAAAATTTGAAACTGAGTAAGGCTTGTTTGTTTGCTCGTGCGTTTTTCCTAATATATATATATATATATATATATATATATATACCTATAACTGTAAACGTCCTATCTTTCTGTCGAGTGCTTGCAGTTGGGTGCCTATAAAAGCTTGATGTAGTGAGACGATGATCAGGGAGTAAAGTGTAAAACAGTTAGAACCCCAGAAACGAGGGAAAAGTCAATACAGTAAGTCATACCTTTACCGCTACATTTACCACAGACCGAACCCAACCACCACTGCACGTTCACTACCACCCAACTTCAAAATTCCACCCTACTCCACGATAAATACACCCGAACAATCATCAGTACCCTTCTACTAACCATAACTTCTCTCTCACCCTAAAGCCCTGCCTTAATAGCCCGAACGGTTGCACGGCGACAGGCCCGTGCAGCTGTCGCCCGTGCCACTCGTGCGGCGAGAACTGGGCTCGCCCTCAACTGCCCGTGCTCCGTGCGCGCCGAATGCCCCAACAGCTAGCTCGCTCTCTGTCGGCGAGAAGGTGTCGGGCAAAACATTGCTTGCAGCACATGTTATGGGAGCTCGCTCCTCATTGGCTGAGAAACCGAATCTTCTTCTTCGGAGGAGGTGTTGTTGGCTTCTCGCGACTGTTTCCACAATTAAAATGGCGGATATAATCTACGGTTCGACCTGAAAACGCTGTATCTGATGATACTCAAAACCCATCCAAAGAAAATATAAGCCATGAACAGCATTAATTTATCACAGCTGTATGTTGATTGCATCGTTAGGATGTGTAAGCGCTCACATTTTACAACTGGAAATGCAGGTCAACGCATCGAAACGCGGGACGCGTTCGAGGCCTCGACACACATTTCGCCTACATCATCCGAACGACAAGCAATTAGGCCTTATAACTTAATAGCCCGACTGTAAGACGGGCGAACCGGCCTTTGGGGTGACACGTCATTTCAGCGCCAGCATTTCAGCGCCGTACATTTCAGCGCCGTCATTTCAGCGCGGCGACACTTCAGCGCCGTACATTTCAGCGCCGTCATTTCAGCGCCGTCATTTCAGCGCGGCGACACTTCAGCGCCGTACATTTCAGCGCCGTACACTTCATCGCCGTCTGCGTGTGCGTGTGTTTGTATGTGTGTGTGTGTGTGTGTGTGTCTGTGAAAAAGACGTGCCATTTTCAAGTTTATTGGAGTCCCTACTCCCTTTCTTCTATCTGCGACCCACTTTAAGCAGTGATGGTCGTTACTCAACGTTACTCAGTGTGTGTGTGTGTGTGTGTGTGTGTCTGTGACAAAGACACGCCATTTTCAAGTTTATTGGAGTCCCTACTCCCTTTCTTCTATCTGCTCTGAAATGTAAATATGTGAGTGACCATTTCGGCGCTGAGTTATGACAAATAAGCCCTACTCTGTGAGTGATTATTCACTAAGGAGTTGCCGTAATGTCACGTGACAAACAAGCCCTGCTCTGAAACGTAAATATGTGAGTGATCACGTGACAAACATGAGTGAGTGATTATTCACAAAGGAGTTGCCGCAAAAATTTAGATGAATTTGTTTAGCAGTTTTGCTGGACAAAACGAGGCCTGCTCCAAACCTGCTGTGAAAAGATGGCCACAGTTTACCACAGTACAAGGAAGAGGGACAAGATTGTCTTTCATGGATTATCTTATCGGTTTGACAAAACGAGTGGCAAAGATCCAGCCTTGTCGTTTTGGCGGTGTGATGTCGACGGCTGCAAAGCACGGATCCACATGAAAGCAGGTGACGTTGTCCAGGAGAAAGGAGAACATCTTTCACACGCTCCCAATCTTCCAAAGATAGACGCTGCCAAGGCTATAAACAAAATGAAAGTTCAAGCAAAAGAAACACGGGATGCCACTCGTAAAATTCTGACTGACATTCACGAAGGACTGTCCCAAGCCACTGTGACAAGTCTCCCAAGCAAGCAATCAATGACGAGGACGATTCAACGCGTGAGGCAACGGAACAATCTGCCGGCCCTACCAGCCACCCTTGCAGAACTAAAAGAAATCCCAGCAGACATGAAGGTGAAGTGTGTGCGTGTGAATGCGTGTGCGTGTGTGTGTGTGTGTGTATGTCTCTCTCTCTCTCTCTCTCTCTCTCTCTCTCTCTCTCTCTCTCTATCTCTCAGTATTTCTCTCATTCTTTCTCTATATCGCCTTATCTCATCTCCCTTTTTCTATCTTTGATTAAAAGAATCCTTTTTGTGTGACAGGTTCTCTCTGACGGTACCCCTTTTTTGGCGTATGACTCTGGTCCAGGGGCGGACAGGATTCTCATTTTCGCTACACCCGATGGTCTTCAGTTGCTATTTGAGCAGAGAAACTGGTTCGCTGACGGGACCTTCAAGGTGGCTCCTGCGTTCTTTACTCAAATCTACTCGCTTCATGTACTTTACATGGAAACAACCATTCCGGTAGTTTTTGCCCTGCTCCCAAGCAAGTCACGTGCCACGTACGATAGACTTCTTCAAGCTTTGGGTACGCTCAAACCAGGAATTGCGCTAAGCACGTTGATGACAGACTTCGAAAAAGCTGCGATCTCAGCATTCGTTGCAGCTTTCCCTGGATTGAAGGTTACAGGTTGCCACTTCCATCTGGCACAGAATGTCTGGCGTCACATTCAAGACAATGGACTCTCAAATGACTACAAAAACGACGAAAATTTCGCGAAATTCATGAGAATGCTGCCAGGTTTGGCATATATGCCTCTTGGAGACGTCGAGCATGCCTTCGAAACGGTCTTTGATCCCACTTCGCCTTTTTATGACGCACGTGGCCAACCAATATTGGACTACTTCGAGGACACATACATAGGCAGACCTCGCCGCCGCGGCCCCCGTCACTCGCCACTTTTTGAAATGGAAATGTGGAATGTGCATGACCGAGTCCTTTCGGATGCAGCCAAGTCAAACAACAGTGTTGAAGGCTTTCACAACGCTTTCCAGAACCATGTAGGGGCGTACTCACCAACTTTGTGGAAGCTCATTGCAGTCCTGAAAAAATAGCAAGCGATGGTTCAATCTGACGATACGCGTCTTGTCGGAGGTCAGGCTCCTGCCCCGAAGCGGCGAAAGTACAAAGACTTCCAAAAGCGTGTGAAGACCATAATCATGCAGTAAAATGCAGGAGGACGTTCTCTCATGGAAACGATGGAGGGACTTGCATTTGCGTTGATGTTTTAAAACTGAATGTCATGGAATCCTTTTGATTGATTGCTTGGTAGAATGGCCAGTCGGTCGGTCGGTCGGTTGGTTGGTTGCTTGTTTGCTTGTTTGCTAGGTTGTTTGGACGATTATCTGTAGTATCTGTACGATAGTAATCTGATCCGAGTAATTGGACAATCACACTAATTTATTCTGTAAATTGTCACATTTCCAACACACCCACAGGATTTGAACATAAACACTAATCTGTGCAGATGCAGTTTTCCCTGATGTAGTAAATTAGCTTCATATTTCACTCATTGATGAATTTGTGTATGTTTCACACATCCTCCCTATTTATTCATGGTTCACTCACCCCATACTTTCATGCCATACAAATATGAATACACAGTATTTTTGATAAACTTTCATGTGATTTTACCCCCAAGGGCCCCGACCTTGTTGTGGTGCCCATATCTTAGACTTTAGTCATGAATATTTGCTTGTGATTTTTCATATTTGATAAACACATAATAATGTGCAGAACTCCATTGCATGTTGTGCTGCATGTACTTATTTTGAGATGTCATCAGTTAGTTGGTTGTTGACAGTTCACTGCTGCAAAACCAGATGTTTATTTGTATTTGTCAAAACCACGAGATTCAAATTTTAATAAAATCTGCTTTTGCTAAAGTAGTGTTACATTCTGCATATGTGCTCTGCTTTGCTTTTCATACTGTTGAGCTGCCTTGTGTGCTGACAAGACCTGTCTATACATTGTGTCAAAGTTGATCTTGGAACAGAAGGCAATGATGAACATGGACATAGTTGTCTATGCATACAGGGGGCGGTTAGCACATCTTGCCTTGCAGGCGGGCATTTCATCTGGAAACGGAGATTGTCTCCTAATTGTGCAGAGACCGAATCTGCCACCTTTGTAATTGACTGGGTAAGATGATGCAGCTTTGTTGTTGCTAGGAAAGCTTTCTCAGTCATTTTCTTTGTTGGGGGAATTGAGTTGTGGGGTGGAGAGATGTTTTTGCTCATTTTGGTGACATATTTGGGATCAATTTTTATACTTGGATTCTGTAGATGTGTGTTGCAGCTGTTGTGTTTTTCTACCTTGGCTCGGTGTTGAAATTTCAACTTGCAGTACGCTTCTTGTGGATTTTTCTTTCCTTGCCTTCAGGAGAAATATGTTCTTCCAAGTGTTGAAATTTACAGGTGACTTGCTGTGATGTTGGTAGGGCGGACATACTCATTGGGTAGTGCTTGGTTGCATGTTGACTTTATACGAGGACAGGACAGCTGTGACAAATGGATGTTTGTTGCCCTGTGTTGGAAGTGGTCGTTGCATGCTCCGCTTTTGGGGACAGGTGTAGAGGTAGGTGGAGTATGGAGTTGGAAGGCTGGAGTTTGGTGATGCTTTCTTCCTTGTGTGGTGCCTTGGACCAAACTTGAACTCTCTCACATTCTACCCACTCCATCATCTCTCTGCATGCTGTCTACACAGATGTGATTTTACCCCCAAGGGCCCCGACCTT
>JAWQFJ010015469.1:30000-32500 GCA_034096865.1 Theodoxus fluviatilis
GAAAACGATGGGACGCGGGCTGGGATGTTCTCAGGATAAGGAAGCGGTCGGAGGTGGAAGTGCTGATAGGAAGGAGGGAAGAGGAGGAAGAGCGGGAGCAGGGGAGGGAAGGAGGAGGAGAAGGAAGAAGAAGTGCAGGAGCAGGTGCAGGAGGGGCAGGGGCACGAGGAGGAGCAGCAGGAGCAGGAGGCGGATGAACCAAAGAAGCAAGAGCAGGTGGTGCAATGCAGGAGCAAGAAGAACAGGAGAAGCAAGAGGAGAAGGAGGGGGAGGAGGAGGATGAAAAAGGGTGGTGGGGTGAGAGATGGAGGAAGAGCCGCTGGAGGTGCAGGAAGAGGAAGAGAGGCAGCAAAAGCAGCAGCAGCAAGCAGTAACAGAAACTACAGTGATCACACTATGTGAAAGATGGCGCCGTCGAACATAAAGACCACATCGGTGGAAACGAAAACGAAGTCACCGCTATACTGTTACCAGATACGTCTCCGTTTATTACAAATGTTAAACAAACAAAGCGTAAACTACGTCACACTTTCCTTCAGCTTTCAGTATGGTTTGAGGCAGAAAAGACGCTTTGACTGCAAGCAAGTTCCTTTTTTGCCTCATGCTTTCAATCCAATCGAAGACCCAAAAGAGGACGACCATTATGATTCCAGATTTCCTCGGGTCACATTTTCCCACTCTGTGAAGTCTGTGACTTTGTGAACCCCGTTTTACAAGCTCTTCATTTGTGTTTTTTACTAGCTGGCATTACGAGTCAAAAAATAAATATTTCTTTTAAAATTTAGTCTATGCTTATGAAATAGATCTTGCTGGATGTCCATATCCAATTATTTCTACATCGAGACATTCATTGTGATTAGCTGCCAAACATCATTTTCAAAGTTCAAGAGTGTATTTGCTTCTTTAAGAAATCCTTTTCCCACACATGAACAGTTAGAATGAGTGTGTTTTCTGGATGCTCATGTGGCTGCACGGTGAGTTGCAAAACACTCCTTTAAAAGTAAACACCTGTGCGTGCTCGAATAGTGTCTTTTTTCATACCCAAATTTGTGATCTCATCGATGGAGAGCCGAAAGGATGATGCAACTGGACGAATGAGGGTTTGCGGGACAGAGAAGGGGGATGGAGGGGTGAGGGAATGGAAAGAGGGATGGTGGCAATGATTAAAGAGGAAATGAAAGTGATGAAATATGGTGGTGCTGGCACTCACTTTCGGAAATTTCAAGCAGCAGTGATTCTAAATGTTCCTGAAAGTGGTTTCAGTGAAACTGTAAGAAATTCTGACGTCCCATGTGAAGACTTTGGAAGTATTGATGCTGCCATGTATTCAACTTACACTGGGTGTGGAAATTTTACAAGTGCTAGAAAGCAGATTAAGCCAAGTGACTTTTAACCTTGAAAATATGTGCTCTGCAGAAAGAATTTCAGGATGATGCCATTAAAAGTGTGTGTGTGTGTGTGTGTGTGTGTGTGTGTGTGTGTGTGTGTGTGTGTGTGTGCGCGCGCGCGCGTGTGTGTGTGTGTGGTTGTGTCACTCTGTAAGGGACAAACTGAATATAAAAACTGCAGGACTATGTACAAGAAGTTTTAAGGTAAGCACATTTGAACATTATAATCGACTCAGCGTCTGTGTTTGGTGAAAAGTTTTGTAATCAGAAATATAAGTCTGTTTGGATGTTCTTACTTTGCAATGTGACCATGTGACCCGTTTTGTCTCTCACTATTACGAGGACGTACAGGGTTTGACTTAATAGACTATTTGTCAATAATCAACAGCAACAATTTGCTTGATCGCATAACGCTTAGCCTAGTCTCCATTCGGGAAACCCACTTGACATTTCAATTTTGTGACAAATTGAAAATCTCTCGGAGAGGGAAAAACCTACACTTGCTATAACAAATAATTCCACCACATGTAAGCAAACATTTTCAACCTTTGACCTGACCCCTCACCACCGCTACCCACCAGCCAGGGCTGAAAATACGCTAGGCTGGCTGGAGTCAGGCCAGGGTTCCGCTCCTAGAAATAGAGCTTCATGATAGGTGTCCTCGTTCCAGACCACAAGTACAGAGAAGGGAAAGCCCACGCAGAGAAACGGAGGAGTTCCGTACTGGAGAAGTCCAGAGCTACACTCACTGCTCACTGACTGACTGGGTCAACCAGAGGTCAAGCTGGAGGCAAAGCAGCCTCCTCTCCACGTCTAATGCATTGCAGTCAGTACACTCCTAGATATGGTCTCTCACTCCATTTATTCTTTTGCTTGTTTTCCTGCTCTTTAATGTGTAAAACACATTTGATTTGCTGGTCTGTAAACAAACGCTGGTTATCCCTTTTCTTCTTCCTTTTTCTGAACCTCTGCTATATCACAAATTCCTTGTCATTCTTATACTGTTGCTCCTCCTCCTCCTCCTCCCATTGCCCTGCTGCCCTTACCACTCTCTGCTGTTCTGCATCTCAGATCTTGACAGGAGAGGAAAGTTTTCTATGGATGATTCTATA
>JAWQFJ010015469.1:40000-59470 GCA_034096865.1 Theodoxus fluviatilis
ATCTGGGTTACTCCTTAATAGTTACTACCAAAAGGTTTGTATGGGTGTACAATGTACACACGGGATCCCTGCTTTCACCGGGATCATTCTCATGTTCAAAGTTCAAAGGATGGTGATTTACACATTCACTCCCTCCTCTGTTTTGAATGATCTGTGCTTAGGTGGAGGAACTGTTCCTTGTAATCTGTTGCTGAAACAATGTTAAAGAATTCATTCACCTCCGCTCTGTTGGTTTATGCTTTCACTGTTGATGATCGATGACGCGGAACTCGCTAATTGAGCATAGACCTATCCCCTCCTGCTGTGCGAATCAGCTTTCTGGATGTGCGAAACAAACATCTTTTGATAAGACGCACCGTTAGAGTTCCTGTGGTTGTGATGGTGGTGGTGTTGAGGCTGATGACGCTCTCCCATGCTAACCACGTCATCTGTTTACTCGTCCTTCACTTTCACACTCTTAGTTTTTATTCATTACTTCCTCCATTATTGCTGCTGTCGTTTGTTTTCTCCGTCATGAATTCTGTCTCTAACTCGTTGCATCTTTCCGAGCGTCTACTACCTTTTATATCTTCGTTTTCGTCTAGCAGCTTTGCATCTCTGCCATCGCCTACTGAATGCATGTAATAGATGGACCGCCGAATTCCTGAGGAGAACACAAACTTGACCACAAGTATCTTTTGTTTTATCATATACTACCCCTTGTAATTTGGATTTCATATTTCGTCCTCTCCTTCCATGTGCTTGGACTTCGGGGTTTTCTCCCATTATCTCTCGCACAGACTTGGATTCCCATTGCCCCTGCCCCCTGGTGGCCTGGAAAGGCGGACCCCCATGTCTCCCTGGTGGCTGGATGAGGCGGACCCCCATGTCTCCCTGGTGGCTGGATGAGGCGGACCCCCATGTCTCCCTGGTGGCTGGATGAGGCGGACCCCCATGTCTCCCTGGTGGCTGGATGAGGCGGACCCCCATGTCTCTCTGGTGGCCAGGAAAGGCGGACCCCCATGTCTCTCTGGTGGCCAGGAAAGGCGGACCCCCATGTCTCCCTGGTGGCTGGATGAGGCGGACCCCCATGTCTCCCTGGTGGCTGGATGAGGCGGACCCCCATGTCTCCCTGGTGGCTGGATGAGGCGGACCCCCATGTCTCTCTGGTGGCTGGATGAGGCGGACCCCCATGTCTCCCTGGTGGCTGGATGAAGCGGACCCCCATGTCTCCCTGGTGGCCAGGAAAGGCGGACCCCATGTCTCCCTGGTGGCCAGGAAAGGCGGACCCCATGTCTCCCTGGTGGCTGGATGAGGCCGACTTCCATCCTTGGGGTCTCTCCTCACTTTGATATATTTAGTCTTTTACCTTCGACTTGAACACTTTTAAAAGAATCCTCTTTGACCGACTGCATCCTTGTCACCCCCTTATATCCTTGTTGTCGTCTTTCACCTTCTGAAACTTGGGTTTTGACTTTTCCATGCAGCATCCTTACTAAGATACTATGCCTTTTCCGTCCTGGATTTAATCTCTTTATTGTAGCATCTTGTTTTTACGCCCTTATTTTTTCAATCTTTTATTTTATTTCTTGCCTTTTGTGTCGTTTTCTTCTTAAAGCCTATTGGAAGTGTAAAGGGTTCAACAATACACATGTCTCGGGGGGAGCGATTGTTCTCTTTCCAGGTTCGTCTGTCATCAGAGTATATTGTGAAAAAATTAAAGACCAGACCATCTTGCCTGCTTAAACTCTTCAAATCCCAAAGTATGCCCACCTGTCTCCGCCTAGCGCCTGTGAAAAGGCGAGGTTTCAACAAGCTAATAGAGGCGAAGGGACTGACCATACACTAATTATCTTGACTATACCATACATACTGTATCCTGTGTTGTAATTATGTCCGTGTGGGACAATTCCATATCTGCTGCATATCTGCCTATCGCTCAGTGTGACTTAGCATCGGTTCAACATCTACGACATGCCAAAGCAAATCAAAAGCAATAGTATTTACAGGAACGTCCCATCCCTTCCATCCTGTTTAACTACGTAATGTTACGGTGAGAGGACAGTGGAAACAGTTGCAGTTCAACTCTGACCTCTGCTCGATGCATCGTAAAACCGCTCATTGGAGACTAGAGATGAGTCTTAATGATGAAATTCGTGTCGACACAAGTCAGGGGTCACAGGGTGGTGGTGACTTGAGGTGAGACCCCGCACAATTAAAGAAGACTTCCACCATATATATATATATATATATATATATATATATATATATATATATATATATATATATATATATATATATATATATATCCACTTACATAGCAATAGAATCAATACTACTACAATGTACTATAAAACAAACACTAGATAAAACATTCCGGATTTAAAGTGCAAGTCTCGAATACACGCAGTTTCCACAGAAGAAAAGCTCCCCCAGAGCGAAATGAGGAAGCTGTTCCCCAAAATTAGTCCTGCTTGTTTATGTCCGTCTCTCATGTTCCCTATATTAGAGCACACCAAGCATGGGGGATACAGATGCTGTGATAACGCTCACAGAGGATGGTGATTTACACATTCACTCTCTCCTCTGTTGATCAGTGCCTAGGTGGAGGAACTCTTTGGTGACTTCTCGTCCACTCCCCGTGCTTGGGTACAGCGCGTTTACCATGCTGGAAGAAAAGAGATTCGGGGGTGGGGTTGGGGGGGAGTGGGGGCAGGGGAGTCTGAGTGGGGGATGGTAGAAGGGTGTGGGAGTGGGAGGTGGGATCGGGGGATGGGGAGTCAGAGTGAGGGGTAGGAGAAGGGGGTGGGAGTGGGAGGTGGGATCGGGGGATGGGGAGTCTGAGTGGGGGGTAGGAGAAGGGGGTGGGAGTGGGAGGTGGGAGCGGGGGATGGGGAGTCTAAGTGGGAAAGAGCTGAAGATTGTTCCAACTGGTATCGGTGCCAAACAGGCGTCAGAAGATGCGTAGCTGTGGTTTTCCTGGTCCAAAACAGTCCTAGTGAGTGGGAGGAGGAGATCACCTGTTCAGCGTAGCTAAAATCTACCTGCCAAAAGTTATACCCTAGAATGGGGGAGAGAGAGAGAGAGAGAGAGAGAGAGAGAGAGAGAGAGAGAGAGAGAGAGAGAGAGAGAAAGGCAGGCAGGCAAATAGGCAGACAGACAGACAGACACACACACACACACACACACACACATAGACACACATACATACACACAGACAGACACATATATACACAAACACACAGATAGACTCGCAGACATACACATAGGCACATATACAGATACATCGACAGACGCATAGACAAACACACAGATAGACACACATACACACAAACAGACACGCAGAAAGACCCATAGACAGACTCACAGACAGACACACAGACAGACTCGCAGACAGACTCATAGACAGACTCACAGACAGACACACAGACAGGCTCACATACAGACACACAGACACCTAGACAGACAGACAGACAGACAGACAGACAGACAGACACACAGACAGACAAACAGACAAATAGACAAATAGACACACAGACAGACAGACAGACAGATAGACAGACAGATAGACAGACAGACAGACAGACAGACAGACAGACAGACAGACAGACAGAGACACAGTCGGACGGACGGACGGACGGGCGGGCGAACGGACGGGCGGACGGACGGAATGACGGACGGACATGCTTTAGCACATGTGCATTTGGACAGAGGCTGTGAAAGCAGAACAATGACGAGTGTGGGCGTAGCAGGAGAACAAATGCAAATATTACAGAGCTGTGTGTGTATATGTAAGGGCTTCGATGCTCAACATCAAATAGTTATGATGAAACAACTACGTCTATGACGATGACAGTGGTGGTGGTGGTGATGGTGGTGGTGGTAGTAGTAGTAGTCGTGGTGGTTATGGTGGTGGTGGTGGTGGTTGTGGGGGTAGTGGTTGTGGTGGTGGTGGTGGTGGTAGGAGTGGGGGTGGTGCTGGAAGTGGTGGTGATGGTGATGGTGGTGATAATGGTTGTTGTTGTTGTGGTGGTGGTAACGATGACGACGACGACGATAATGCTGATGATGCTGCTGATGACGATGATGACGACTGCGTCGATGTCGATGATGATGAATGTCTTCATGTAATCCTTGTAAGAAAAATAATTTCTGGGAAAATTCGCCCCATGTCGCCACCAAGCAGCGCTTATTAACCGGTTTCACTTCTCAGTAGGAGAGGCCCAAATGGTGAGGCATCCTGCCCAAGGCTGCAACTCTAGAATCCGCGCAGCTCCGATCACTGCACCTGCCATCTTCCAAGCAACTGTTTGCGGAAACTTCAGTCACGGGGGAAAAGCCTGGCTTTGAATGTTTTTGAATTGTGAACCACAAGTAGATCTTTGAGTGCACTGTACCAGCCATCTATCTACTCGCATAAACTGCTTCAATGAAGCCGAGGTAAGCAAGCAAGAATCCTTACATTCGGAACTGGTTCTGCTTTTTCATAGAAACTCTTTATAGCGAGGTTAGTGGGTTAAGAACGCACAAATCAATGGGGCCGCACATTGTTGTTCTCTCAGCTCATCTAATGTACAGAGTGCAATGATACACTCCGACTGGGGCAGACTCAAGTTGTTCTTTGCAACGCACTGAAAACACGCGATATCACCCATTCTCTCCTAAACACAGCTCAATATTTTTTACTTAACCTGTTCGCGTTTCTTCCCACCTCATGAAAAGTACAACAAGAAACTCCTAACTGGGTCACACCTGTTTTGCTTATTCATTCCCCCTGGATAAGAGGTCACCAAAAAGTATCAACCAGGACAAGCTGGGGTGTTTTGTCCGCATTGGTTAACACTCCGCACTGCCAAAGGTTATTGGGGCGTGAAAGAAGACTTAGACGTTCACCAGTATTGATGCAGTTCCCAGATGGGAGAAACTGGATCGCCTATGTGGAAAACAGTGGGTGTTTCTGCTTGACTGCCCAAGAAATCTTCCCTGCCTACCACCTATAACGGTGTTGTCTCAAGCGGAAATTCCTTGACCTGATTGCCTCGACCTCGAAACCAGGTATTCTCTGACAGGTAGCTTGCCTCATGACAATTCGCAAACATCGTTAAAAAAAATAGCAACAGTCTATAGATTATAAGTTTTAGCTCAACTGTGTTTCACCAATTCTCAAATGCCTAATAGTTTCTCGCGCGCGCGCGCGCGCGCGTGTGTGTGTTTGGGGGAGAGGGGTGCATCTTCAAGTGATTATGAGGAAATTATATGTGTTGAAAGAAGCGCTAATATCAATGATGTTGTGTGCTTAGGTGAGAATGGAGATAAGAATGACGACAAAAAAACCCAACAAAGTAAACAACAAAACGGGAGGTGAGGCGGACGAGAAAGGAAGAACAGGAAACAGGAGGTGATGTGGAGGTGGAAAAAGAAGACCTGCAAGAGCAGCTGAATGAGGAACAGATGGAATAGGAGGAACAACGCAAGAGGTAGAAGCAGGAGTTGAACAGGAGCACGGGAGAAAGGGATATAGAGGTGGAGTGGGAGGGAATGAGAGGGGGTTGGATTAAGGGAGGACACCAACTGCGTCATACCTGGGATGACGAGTGTCATAGGCAAGGCCCCCATAAATAGAAATGCATTTGCTGACAGAGCTATGCAATTCTTTCGATGCACATCCATCCATCCATCCATCCGTAAACCCTGGCAGGAATGACGTCAACATCGACGGCCCGATAGCCGAGGCAGATGCGTCAGCAGCACTGTGACGCAGATCTGGGAAGAAAGTGCGATTGCCTTTGTCGCAGAGCAATAACGTCCTCCGACAGAAGGGCCGCCAAAAACGCTGGAGTATTGTCGGAGAAATTACATCTCTATCTTTTACAGGAATACCGCACTTGTCATCAACACGGGGAGCTTGTCGGGCGCGTTGCTATTCTCGTCGCTGATGACGTCGACTCGGCGCAGCGCTTTCATTTTGGCTGGCCCATAAAAGTCCCGCTGAAAACATCGTGATAGGCAGGTGCGTAGGCTCGTAGGTAAGCAGACCCAGCACGCAGGACTGACGAGAAAGGTTGCTCGAGGGCAAAAGGATCTAACAGAACTGTTTCGTCACTCAGGTGAAACAACGAAAGTATTGACGTCACCCCCGCGAAGTGGACCCTTCATGAATATTGCACGACTGATATTCCCGACCCAAGTGGAGTGCACGAAAGACGGCAGGCGTTGTTTATGACCAAGTACGTCTGTGGTTCGCTGGCGACATCGTCACATATATAGATATATGTACGTACGTAAGTACGTGCCTTCAGCGCTCCAGTTTGATGTGTCAACAGCCACAGGGAGAAGTTTGTAACAGCCTGCCTGTCGTGATGCTGCATTTGACTGCAACGTTTTACAATAGTGTAACCTATCATCCTTGATTTGACTGCAACGTTTTACAATAGTGATAACTGCCGTCCAGTTGACTCTGAAAGGCAGTGATTTACTTCCTTGTTCCGAAAAGGAGAAAGAAGCAGCTTCAAAAGAGTGATGGAAAGATGGATGAGCTGAAGAAGATCCATGATAAAGAGATGGAGAAAAGGATACAAAACGAACGAACGAACACACGAACGACAGTAGGCTGACGGACCGTTTGGAAAAGGTGGACACAATAGATAGTAATATGTTAGTATATGGTCATTTTATATTTTTCACGATCACTGTTTATGCCATATTTACGCCAAATAATAATTTTAACTTACAACGTTGTCACTTAGCATAGAACGGTATTTTGTGTTCTTCATGCTGCAAGGGAAATCAGGAAAAGAGGGAATAAAGAGAGAGCTGAGGAGGAGGAGGAGGAGGAGATGACAACGATGACGACGACGACGACAAAGAAGAAGAAGAAGAAGAAGAAGAAGAAGAAGAAGAAGAAGAAGAAGAAGAAGAAGGAGAGGAGGAGGAGGAGGAGGAGGAGGAGGAGGAGGAGGAGGAGGAGGAGGAGGAGGAGGAAGAGGAGGAAGAAGAAGAAGAAGAAGAAGAAGAAGAAGAAGAAGAAGAAGAAGAAGAAGAAGAAGAAGAAGAAGAGGAGGAGGAGGAGGAGGAGGACGAGGAGGAGGAGGAGGAGGAGGAGGAGGAGGAGGAGGAGGAGGAGGGGGAGGTGGAGAAAAAGATTGATGGTGACGAAGATGATGCAATTTCTTGACTGCTGATGCTGACAGTAAGTGTTCTTTCTGGCAGACGGTGAAATGACTTTAGCGTCGGACCCACACACACATACTTGCTGGCCAAGAACTTTGCCTTGGTCATAGTTTGGGACATGGCCAGACCTCCTCCTTCTCCCGCTCCCTCACGCTCATCTTAATCTCTCTGCACGTGCTGTTCTCTTTCTCTTCTTCTCCTACTCATTCTCTTCCACATCATTGTCCCCCTCGCCTCTCCCTTATCCCTCACCTTCTCCTCTCGTTGTTGACCTCCTCCTCCTCCTCCTCCTCTTTCCGTGGGAGGGGTATTTTTTGTTGCCAAGGCTGGTGGCTATTGTTTCTTGTTTCTTGTCGCTTGACAGGCCTTGTGGTTTTATACTTGTTATTTTTCCTTCTCCCCTGGTGTCTTTGACTGTCTTTGCCTCTTTCCTCGCGGTCAAGTCTCCTACTCATTATATGTTCATTTATTAAGAATATTTTTTTCGATTTCCTTCGTGTTACTTTCACTGGTAACCCGTCTCTTTCCTTAATCCTAATATGCTACTTCTGCTTTCAAATCTATACCTCCCATTCTTCTTCATCCTCTGCTCTCTCTCTCTCTCTCTCTCTCTCTCTCTCTCTCTCTCTCTCTCTCCCTTTCTGTCTTACCCCCACCTCCTCTCCACAGTCTCTTCCTATCCCTTCCCCTGTACCTTGATAAGTCCAAGTGGATTGCAATCCTTGCCCTCACAAATATTTCACCTCTCCATCTGGAGCGTACTCTTTCCTCCTTCCCAGAGCACGGATGATTCTGAAACGGAACTGGGGTAGAGGTGTGGTGGGTCCTGGGATGGGAGGGAATGGATTTGGAGAAGAGTAAACACGCAAGCAAAAACTACACAAGCAGTGTCCAGTACGTACGTAGTCTGGTGAGAGGAAAGAGGAGGCGGGGTGTGCCACCCTGGGGAGCGGTAAACCTAGAACACGGGAACATTCCAACAAGCGGGAAAAAAACTGGGTTAGAGGCAGGCGAGGTTTTTAAAATCCCTTCCCTGGCCGCTTCCTCATTTTCCTTTGTTTCACTCCCATCCGTCAACCTCACTCCCATTTCCCGATACTGTGGGACGTGTCAGGCCAGGAGGCGGTACGTGTGGCGTGCTGGGCTGGGCGCGCTTATAAATAGCCACGGAGAAATATCTATTATGTCACTTTTGTGACACTGCACAAACAGAACTTCAAAATACTGATGGAAAACTCATATGTGTGGTGGAGTATAGAGACGACAATTAAAATGTACATTATCTTCAATTTATCAGTTAGCTTCTCATAAAAATATATGCATACACACCTAAATTTAACATTTAACAATAAACTTGAGAGGTTAAATCTGCATCATGCTCAAAACCATGAAATACGAGGTGTTACATGACAGGTTTATGCTGCATCAAGACAGAATCCTTTCATAAGACATCATAATAGGCATTCTAAATATCTGTATGGAGTAATCTGCACTCTGTGACACCTGGAGAAGTAAAGTTAAACACAACCAAAAGCACAATTTTGATCACAAAATGTAGCAGTCCCCCTGGTGGCTCCAGCTCTATTTTCCTCACTTGTGCATTTCCAGTTCCCATCCTTCTGTCCATCTTATTGCGTTTGAAACTGTCACTTCCATGTTCACAATGTTCAATGCTGTAAACACTCCAACGTTTTAAACTTATATTCTTTAAATGTTTTTCATTCCACATTTCACACTCCTACCTCCACATAAAGCATACTGGCAAGTACAATGATATAAATTCTGCACTTTTACTATGCAATCATTACAGAGGGAAAACTTTAAATTTTGTTATTGAATTTGATGCGATTGTGTAACAAAAAGTCAAAGAAAATTCCAGAAGGCTTCAAAGTGTCGTAACCCGGATAAAATAAATATTTTCATCGAATTGTTCAAATTTTTCATTCTTACATGTCAGTGTAAAGATTTCATTTATAGTAGTACAAAATGATATGCTCATCATCACTCAAAACACACACACACACACACACACACACACACACACACACACACACACACACACACACACACACACATTGTAACAGCATACAACATGAGCTATCGACCAAATTTTTGTTACAAATCTCCATGTGTACCTTGATTTTTTTTTGGCAAGACGCCAAGAGAACTTAAGTTTATCATCTCTCGGATTCTCTGAAGCAAACACAACGGACCATTCTCAATCAGTTAAACGTTACAGTTACTGAACGATCGCAAATGATGCTACAAGAGTATTATCTGATGTGCAAGGTACCACCGAATTTGCATTTCTGATGTACGAGTACTCAACTTTCTCGTACTTATTCGTAGTACTTTTAACAAAAATCTTGACAGCAATTGAAAAATAAATCGGTGAAATGACTTTGGCATGATCGTTGTCAGCAGCTACCTTACTGACACAAAATGTGATAACACTCATCAATGTGTGTTTCTTTTGTAATCTAATTTTCTTTTTTCATCCGTAAATGACACTTTCTGAAATGATTACGAAAGTACGAAAATCCGAATATATGCGATTGGCATTGAAAGCTAGATGCCTGAGTGGCGTCCGTGATTGGATGAGCCACGAAATCCCCATGACGTAATAGGTATATCTCCGTGGCTATTTATAAGCCCGCCCAGCTCAGCGCACGCCCAGCTCAGTTTATTTGCTCTGGTTCCCGCGCCTGGGACTGCGCTGTGGATTTCCTTCTGACGAATTCCGCACCTACGCTGTCAGACCTAGTTTTCCACCGTCCTAGTCCGGTCTCCCCTAGAGAATGAGAGGGAAGAAGAGAGAGAGAAGGGGGGGGGGGGGGGGGGGGGGGAGGGAGAAAGGTAGAAAATCCAGTAGGAAGGCAGGCAGGCAGGCAGAAACACAGACAGACACACACATAGACAGACAGACAGACAGACAGACAGACAGACAGACAGACAGACAGACAGACAGACAGACAGACAGACAGACAGACAGACAGACAGACAGACAGACAGACACACAGACAGACACACACACACACACACACACACACAACACACACACACACACACACACACACACACACACACACACACACACACACACACACACACACACACACAGAGGCGGGCAGGCAGACAAACATACAGACATAATATTATCAGAACACAGAAAGACAGACAGACAGACACGTACACAGACAGACCAGCAGATAAGTAGAAAAACATACTCACATTAAGGAACGACAATACACAGACGTTCCTGGCGTGAACACTCACTCACGCGCACGCACGCATGCACGCACGCACGCACACACAAACAGACAGAGAGACAGACAGACAGCCAGACAGGACCGACAGACACGACAGACAAACAGGACAGACCGACAGGCACTCAGGACAGAAAGACAGACAGACAGACAGCCTGACAGACAGACAGACAGACAGACAGACAGACACAGAGAGAGAGAGAGAGAGAGAGAGAGAGAGAGAGAGAGAGAGAGAGATTTCAGACTTCAGACTTTATTGTTAATCCAATTGCCCATAACAAGGGCTCACCCGACGTGTGTAAAATATTATATGTGATAGTCAACACACTAAGAAAGTTCTTCTAATACAATCTTATTTAACAATCGTACCCCTGTCCTCGAGACAACTGAGTATCGCTTGTAGAGAGGATGGCAATACTTTTTTCTTCTTAACAAAGCATGATATATTTACGTGTAGATCGCCACAAGTCGAGTTTTTGTGTGTTAAAGTGCCGTCTTTTAAATGCAGGTAACATATTGTCTTTGCTCTGATACATTTTTTCCAGATGTGTTGTTTTTAAGTCTTCAGTTTTGTGACCGTGCAGCAGAAAGGGTTAATGGTTCTCATGTAAAATGGACAGTACATCTCGTCTCTTTGCGTTATTGCATATCTTTTATTTACTGAAAGATAATTTATTTGACATATGAATCAAACAAAGGACTCTCTAAATGTCTTAGGTATATGAAGTTGACATATTTCTGTGGCTCATACATTAATTTCAATTATTTGTGCATTCGTATTCTTTCACTTATACCATTTTGCTGTGCCATTCCGGTTGAAAGCATTCTCCTAACCTCGCTTAATAGTTTTGCTCGTTTGCAACACTTTTGTTGACTCTCACATAGCTGTACCCTAATTGCACAGTCAGCTTCATTTTTGTTGTTGTCTGGTTCATTTAGGGAAAAAGCATCATGATATATGTGAGCACGAGGTAGGCCTGCTCTGTGAGCCTGTTGGTTGGTATTTAGACAAGTCTCAATCAATACTAGATACTTACGTGGTAAACTTAACAAAAAGATGGTACCTTCATAGCTCTCCATAGTGTAGCTAGAAACTACACTATAGAGAGCTATGAAGGTATCCTCTTTTTGTTAAGTTTACCATGTAAGTATCTAGTACCATGGACCAATGCAGTACTTACTAGATACTAGACACCCATAGTATTGGGTGATGTATAGGAATATGTATATTTAATATAGCAACTTATAACTCATATCTAGGTCTCAAACCGTTTCACACTTTAACCCCTGATTACTTGACCACATGATCAGCGCTTCACTAGCACCTGACGACAAATACAGATAGAGAGATGGGACCCAAATAGTCATGTACCAGCGCCAACTGCACTCACTGGGGAGCATTCCTACCCGATGCAGGCTCATGGCAGCATACAAGGGTTAATCGCACTGCAGAGTGCTATGACTGCCCACACAGGTACCCTGCGTTACTCCTGGGTGGGGAGAAGCAATGTGTGATAGGCCGCTTGCTCAAGGTTGTAACTCTGGGAACCACGGAGCTTCAAACGCCGCACTCTCTGGCCGCGAGCAACTGCAGGTCAAGCGCGCTGGCCACTCGGCCCCACTGCCCCACTGCCCCACTGTCAAGATCCGAGATTCTCTTACATGCAAAGGTAAAGGTAAAGATGTGGTTTTATGTAGCGACTTATTACCCATATCTGGGAGTCAGGCCTCTAAGTAGTAAGACAACCTCCAGATCAGTACTACCACTCTAAGTAGTAAGACAATCTCCAGATCAGTACTACCACTCTAAGTAGTAAGACAATCTCCAGATCAGTACTACCACTCTAAGTAGTAAGACAATCTCCAGATCAGTACTACCACTCTAAGTAGTAAGACAATCTCCAGATCAGTACTACCACTCTAAGTAGTAAGACAATCTCCAGATCAGTACTACCACTCTAAGTAGTAAGACAATCTCCAGATCAGTACTACCACTCTAAGTAGTAAGACAATCTCCAGATCAGTACTACCACTCTAAGTAGTAAGACAACCTCCAGATCAGTACTACCACTCTAAGTAGTAAGACAACCTCCAGATCAGTACTACCACTCTAAGTAGTAAGACAATCTCCAGATCAGTACTACCACTCTAAGTAGTAAGACAATCTCCAGATCAGTACTACCACTCTAAGTAGTAAGACAACCTCCAGATCAGTACTACCACTCTAAGTAGTAAGACAATCTCCAGATCAGTACTACCACTCTAAGTAGTAAGACAACCTCCAGATCAGTACTACCACTCTAAGTAGTAAGACAATCTCCAGATCAGTACTACCACTCTAAGTAGTAAGACAATCTCCAGATCAGTACTACCACTCTAAGTAGTAAGACAATCTCCAGATCAGTACTACCACTCTAAGTAGTAAGACAACCTCCAGATCAGTACTACCACTCTAAGTAGTAAGACAATCTCCAGATCAGTACTACCACTCTAAGTAGTAAGACAATCTCCAGATCAGTACTACCACTCTAAGTAGTGAGACAATCTCCAGATCAGTACTACCACTCTAAGTAGTGAGACAATCTCCAGATCAGTACTACCACTCTAAGTAGTAAGACAATCTCCAGATCAGTACTACCACTCTAAGTAGTAAGACAATCTCCAGATCAGTACTACCACTCTAAGTAGTAAGACAATCTCCAGATCAGTACTACCACTCTAAGTAGTAAGACAATCTCCAGATCAGTACTACCACTCTAAGTAGTAAGACAACCTCCAGATCAGTACTACCACTCTAAGTAGTGAGACAATCTCCAGATCAGTACTACCACTCTAAGTAGTAAGACAATCTCCAGATCAGTACTACCACTCTAAGTAGTAAGACAATCTCCAGATCAGTACTACCACTCTAAGTAGTAAGACAATCTCCAGATCAGTACTACCACTCTAAGTAGTAAGACAATCTCCAGATCAGTACTACCACTCTAAGTAGTGAGACAATCTCCAGATCAGTACTACCACTCTAAGTAGTAAGACAACCTCCAGATCAGTACTACCACTCTAAGTAGTGAGACAACCTCCAGATCAGTACTACCACTCTAAGTAGTAAGACAATCTCCAGATCAGTACTACCACTCTAAGTAGTAAGACAATCTCCAGATCAGTACTACCACTCTAAGTAGTAAGACAATCTCCAGATCAGTACTACCACTCTAAGTAGTGAGACAATCTCCAGATCAGTACTACCACTCTAAGTAGTGAGACAATCTCCAGATCAGTACTACCACTCTAAGTAGTAAGACAATCTCCAGATCAGTACTACCACTCTAAGTAGTAAGACAACCTCCAGATCAGTACTACCACTCTAAGTAGTAAGACAACCTCCAGATCAGTACTACCACTCTAAGTAGTGAGACAATCTCCAGATCAGTACTACCACTCTAAGTAGTAAGACAATCTCCAGATCAGTACTACCACTCTAAGTAGTAAGACAATCTCCAGATCAGTACTACCACTCTAAGTAGTGAGACAATCTCCAGATCAGTACTACCACTCTAAGTAGTAAGACAATCTCCAGATCAGTACTACCACTGTAAGTAGTAAGACAATCTCCAGATCAGTACTACCACTCTAAGTAGTAAGACAATCTCCAGATCAGTACTACCACTCTAAGAATTAAGACAAACTCCAGATCAGTACTACCACACTAAGTAGTAAGACAATCTCCAGATCAGTACTACCACTCTAAGTAGTAAGACAATCTCCAGATCAGTACTACCACTCTAAGTAGTGAGACAATCTCCAGATCAGTACTACCACTCTAAGTAGTGAGACAATCTCCAGATCAGTACTACCACTCTAAGTAGTAAGACAATCTCCAGATCAGTACTACCACTCTAAGTAGTAAGACAACCTCCAGATCAGTACTACCACTCTAAGTAGTAAGACAACCTCCAGATCAGTACTACCACTCTAAGTAGTAAGACAACCTCCAGATCAGTACTACCACTCTAAGTAGTAAGACAACCTCCAGATCAGTACTACCACTCTAAGTAGTAAGACAACCTCCAGATCAGTACTACCACTCTAAGTAGTGAGACAACCTCCAGATCAGTACTACCACTCTCAGTAGTGAGACAACCTCCAGATCAGTACTACCACTCTAAGTAGTGAGACAACCTCCAGATCAGTACTACCACTCTAAGTAGTAAGACAATCTCCAGATCAGTACTACCACTCTAAGTAGTAAGACAACCTCCAGATCAGTACTACCACTCTAAGTAGTAAGACAACCTCCAGATCAGTACTACCACTCTAAGTAGTAAGACAATCTCCAGATCAGTACTACCACTCTAAGTAGTAAGACAACCTCCAGATCAGTACTACCACTCTAAGTAGTAAGACAACCTCCAGATCAGTACTACCACTCTCAGTAGTGAGACAACCTCCAGATCAGTACTACCACTCTAAGTAGTAAGACAATCTCCAGATCAGTACTACCACTCTAAGTAGTAAGACAACCTCCAGATCAGTACTACCACTCTAAGTAGTAAGACAATCTCCAGATCAGTACTACCACTCTAAGTAGTAAGACAATCTCCAGATCAGTACTACCACTCTAAGTAGTAAGACAACCTCCAGATCAGTACTACCACTCTAAGTAGTAAGACAATCTCCAGATCAGTACTACCACTCTAAGTAGTAAGACAATCTCCAGATCAGTACTACCACTCTAAGTAGTAAGACAATCTCCAGATCAGTACTACCACTCTAAGTAGTGAGACAACCTCCAGATCAGTACTACCACTCTAAGTAGTAAGACAACCTCCAGATCAGTACTACCACTCTAAGTAGTGAGACAATCTCCAGATCAGTACTACCACTCTAAGTAGTGAGACAACCTCCAGATCAGTACTACCACTCTAAGTAGTAAGACAATCTCCAGATCAGTACTACCACTCTAAGTAGTGAGACAACCTCCAGATCAGTACTACCACTCTAAGTAGTGAGACAACCTCCAGATCAGTACTACCACTCTAAGTAGTAAGACAATCTCCAGATCAGTACTACCACTCTAAGTAGTAAGACAACCTCCAGATCAGTACTACCACTCTAAGTAGTGAGACAACCTCCAGATCAGTACTACCACTCTAAGTAGTAAGACAACCTCCAGATCAGTACTACCACTCTAAGTAGTAAGACAATCTCCAGATCAGTACTACCACTCTAAGTAGTAAGACAATCTCCAGATCAGTACTACCACTCTAAGTAGTAAGACAACCTCCAGATCAGTACTACCACTCTAAGTAGTAAGACAATCTCCAGATCAGTACTACCACTCTAAGTAGTAAGACAACCTCCAGATCAGTACTACCACTCTAAGTAGTAAGACAATCTCCAGATCAGTACTACCACTCTAAGTAGTGAGACAATCTCCAGATCAGTACTACCACTCTAAGTAGTAAGACAATCTCCAGATCAGTACTACCACTCTAAGTAGTAAGACAATCTCCAGATCAGTACTACCACTCTAAGTAGTAAGACAACCTCCAGATCAGTACTACCACTCTAAGTAGTGAGACAATCTCCAGATCAGTACTACCACTCTAAGTAGTGAGACAATCTCCAGATCAGTACTACCACTCTAAGTAGTGAGACAATCTCCAGATCAGTACTACCACTCTAAGTAGTGAGACAACCTCCAGATCAGTACTACCACTCTAAGTAGTGAGACAACCTCCAGATCAGTACTACCACTCTAAGTAGTGAGACAATCTCCAGATCAGTACTACCACTCTAAGTAGTGAGACAATCTCCAGATCAGTACTACCACTCTAAGTAGTAAGACAATCTCCAGATCAGTACTACCACTCTAAGTAGTAAGACAATCTCCAGATCAGTACTACCACTCTAAGTAGTAAGACAATCTCCAGATCAGTACTACCACTCTAAGTAGTAAGACAATCTCCAGATCAGTACTACCACTCTAAGTAGTGAGACAATCTCCAGATCAGTACTACCACTCTAAGTAGTAAGACAACCTCCAGATCAGTACTACCACTCTAAGTAGTGAGACAATCTCCAGATCAGTACTACCACTCTAAGTAGTGAGACAATCTCCAGATCAGTACTACCACTCTAAGTAGTGAGACAATCTCCAGATCAGTACTACCACTCTAAGTAGTAAGACAACCTCCAGATCAGTACTACCACTCTAAGTAGTGAGACAATCTCCAGATCAGTACTACCACTCTAAGTAGTGAGACAATCTCCAGATCAGTACTACCACTCTAAGTAGTGAGACAACCTCCAGATCAGTACTACCACTCTAAGTAGTGAGACAACCTCCAGATCAGTACTACCACTCTAAGTAGTAAGACAATCTCCAGATCAGTACTACCACTCTAAGTAGTAAGACAATCTCCAGATCAGTACTACCACTCTAAGTAGTAAGACAATCTCCAGATCAGTACTACCACTCTAAGTAGTAAGACAACCTCCAGATCAGTACTACCACTCTAAGTAGTAAGACAATCTCCAGATCAGTACTACCACTCTAAGTAGTAAGACAATCTCCAGATCAGTACTACCACTCTAAGTAGTAAGACAATCTCCAGATCAGTACTACCACTCTAAGTAGTAAGACAATCTCCAGATCAGTACTACCACTCTAAGCAGTGAGACAATCTCCAGATCAGTACTACCACTCTAAGTAGTAAGACAATCTCCAGATCAGTACTACCACTCTAAGTAGTAAGACAATCTCCAGATCAGTACTACCACTCTAAGTAGTAAGACAACCTCCAGATCAGTACTACCACTCTAAGTAGTAAGACAACCTCCAGATCAGTACTACCACTCTAAGTAGTAAGACAATCTCCAGATCAGTACTACCACTCTAAGTAGTAAGACAATCTCCAGATCAGTACTACCACTCTAAGTAGTGAGACAATCTCCAGATCAGTACTACCACTCTAAGTAGTGAGACAACCTCCAGATCAGTACTACCACTCTAAGTAGTGAGACAACCTCCAGATCAGTACTACCACTCTAAGTAGTAAGACAATCTCCAGATCAGTACTACCACTCTAAGTAGTAAGACAATCTCCAGATCAGTACTACCACTCTAAGTAGTAAGACAACCTCCAGATCAGTACTACCACTCTAAGTAGTGAGACAATCTCCAGATCAGTACTACCACTCTAAGTAGTAAGACAATCTCCAGATCAGTACTACCACTCTAAGTAGTGAGACAATCTCCAGATCAGTACTACCACTCTAAGTAGTGAGACAATCTCCAGATCAGTACTACCACTCTAAGTAGTGAGACAATCTCCAGATCAGTACTACCACTCTAAGTAGTAAGACAATCTCCAGATCAGTACTACCACTCTAAGTAGTAAGACAACCTCCAGATCAGTACTACCACTCTAAGTAGTGAGACAATCTCCAGATCAGTACTACCACTCTAAGTAGTAAGACAATCTCCAGATCAGTACTACCACTCTAAGTAGTGAGACAACCTCCAGATCAGTACTACCACTCTAAGTAGTAAGACAATCTCCAGATCAGTACTACCACTCTAAGTAGTGAGACAACCTCCAGATCAGTACTACCACTCTAAGTAGTAAGACAACCTCCAGATCAGTACTACCACTCTAAGTAGTAAGACAATCTCCAGATCAGTACTACCACTCTAAGTAGTAAGACAATCTCCAGATCAGTACTACCACTCTAAGTAGTAAGACAACCTCCAGATCAGTACTACCACTCTAAGTAGTAAGACAATCTCCAGATCAGTACTACCACTCTAAGTAGTAAGACAATCTCCAGATCAGTACTACCACTCTAAGTAGTAAGACAATCTCCAGATCAGTACTACCACTCTAAGTAGTAAGACAATCTCCAGATCAGTACTACCACTCTAAGTAGTAAGACAATCTCCAGATCAGTACTACCACTCTAAGTAGTGAGACAATCTCCAGATCAGTACTACCACTCTAAGTAGTAAGACAATCTCCAGATCAGTACTACCACTCTAAGTAGTAAGACAATCTCCAGATCAGTACTACCACTCTAAGTAGTAAGACAACCTCCAGATCAGTACTACCACTCTAAGTAGTAAGACAATCTCCAGATCAGTACTACCACTCTAAGTAGTAAGACAATCTCCAGATCAGTACTACCACTCTAAGTAGTGAGACAATCTCCAGATCAGTACTACCACTCTAAGTAGTAAGACAATCTCCAGATCAGTACTACCACTCTAAGTAGTGAGACAACCTCCAGATCAGTACTACCACTCTAAGTAGTAAGACAATCTCCAGATCAGTACTACCACTCTAAGTAGTAAGACAATCTCCAGATCAGTACTACCACTCTAAGTAGTAAGACAATCTCCAGATCAGTACTACCACTCTAAGTAGTAAGACAACCTCCAGATCAGTACTACCACTCTAAGTAGTAAGACAATCTCCAGATCAGTACTACCACTCTAAGTAGTAAGACAATCTCCAGATCAGTACTACCACTCTAAGTAGTAAGACAATCTCCAGATCAGTACTACCACTCTAAGTAGTAAGACAACCTCCAGATCAGTACTACCACTCTAAGTAGTGAGACAATCTCCAGATCAGTACTACCACTCTAAGTAGTAAGACAATCTCCAGATCAGTACTACCACTCTAAGTAGTAAGACAATCTCCAGATCAGTACTACCACTCTAAGTAGTAAGACAACCTCCAGATCAGTACTACCACTCTAAGTAGTAAGACAACCTCCAGATCAGTACTACCACTCTAAGTAGTGAGACAATCTCCAGATCAGTACTACCACTCTAAGTAGTGAGACAATCTCCAGATCAGTACTACCACTCTAAGTAGTAAGACAATCTCCAGATCAGTACTACCACTCTAAGTAGTAAGACAATCTCCAGATCAGTACTACCACTCTAAGTAGTAAGACAATCTCCAGATCAGTACTACCACTCTAAGTAGTAAGACAATCTCCAGATCAGTACTACCACTCTAAGTATTGATACAATCTCCAGTTCAGT
>JAWQFJ010015470.1:5000-17500 GCA_034096865.1 Theodoxus fluviatilis
GAGCTCACTAAAACCTGTCCTAAACTGAACATAAACATCACGAAATGGTTTCTTGTCTAGAGCAAATAAATAATTTTCTTTTGTCCATGTTTTAAACTGTCTGTAAAACAAATATCTTTCACTGTTCCATAGGGCTTGAGACCAATAGTTACAATATTCTTGGACAAGTCGTCCTTTCAGTTCTTTCATAAATGTCTGATTAGGTACCGTCTGGTTATCCCATACATCAGGAAAATTGTACCTGTACAGCAATTTCTTTATTTTAAATGCCCACTTTTGTTGGTTACATGAATTCAACATCATCTTGTATGCTAAAAACGGGTATCGTGAAGTTTCCATTTGTAATATACGTATCCAATACTTCAAGGAACGAAGCACACAATTGATGTACAAAGGGTATCTTCCACATTCTCCATAGACAATCAAATTTGGAGCTCTTGTCGGTAGATTAAGGAATCTTTTCATTGTTTGCAAGTGTACACTCTCTATGACTGAACAATTGTCCAAACCCCATATTTCTGCTGAGTACAGCAGAATACTTGACACTTGTGCATCGAACACCTTAAAGAAGACATCAGGTGACAAACACTGTAGCTTTCTAATACACCTGGTGGTCTGAGCAACACTGGCTTTTGCTCTCTGTACGAGATCGAATTGGAGCAGATTAAATGACATCTTTGTAGTTAGCAGCGAACCGAGGTACCTATACTCTGATGTTATTTCCAATCTTTCTCCACACAAGTACCATTTTTCATTTTCCCCCAGAAACCCCCCATTCCGGAAAACAACCACTTTTGTTTTGTCCCGATTTACAGTCAGACCAATGGCATCAGCTCCTTTCTGCAATTGATTAAGTTGATTTTGTAGACCCACTACAGTAACAGAAACAAGAACAATGTCATCAGCGAATAAATATATGACAGTATTACTAGGCATGAGTTGGATCCCATGTTTGCCATTTTGAGACACTAATTTGACCACATAATTCACCATGAGAGATAAAAAAATGTGGACGCATTTTGCAGCCTTGTGTGTGTGTGTGTGTGTGTGTGTGTGTGTGTGTGTGTGTGTGTAAGAGAGAGAGAGAGAGAGAGAGAGAGAGAGAGAGAGAGAGAGAGAGAGAGAGAGAGAGAGAACGAACGAACGAACGAACGAACGAACAAATTTATTTGTGTAGGCCACCGGCCCATTACAAAAAGTTCGAGAGAAACGTGCGGCTATGTACATGGTAGGGGTCAAGACTGGCCGCCAGTCTTGCAAGTTTTACGCGCACGAACGAGGAAACTGATCGAGACGTCGAACAGTTCGTTATTTCTGGAACGTCCGTGCGGCTCGTTCACGCATGGCCTGCTTCACTGCAGACCTGCTGCTCCGCGTCCTTCTCGTGCTTGCCGTGTCGCCCGCGGTGTCTTCGGGTTTGTTGTGTCTGGCTGCTGGCTGGCTCTTGGACTGCGATGGAGCTGTCGTTGATGGAAGTTTTGCTGCTAGAGGATCAGGCGTCTGACTGGTGGAGCTTGATCCTTCACAGGGGGCGACATCTCTGGATGGTGGCTTGGGTGAAGTAGCCTCTGAGACCGGTTGAGTTGCGTCCGTTTCCACCACTGGTTCAAAAGCACCAGATGATACCACATGGCTTTCCTTGTCCTCGCCGAACTCATTCCCTTTCTGTCCGTTTTTCCATCGATAGCATCGCGTCCAATCGTGCCTCCAACCCCCTCAACCACTCTTTGTCATCACTTGCTGGCTGATCAGTGATGGTGCAACCTGTGTCGGTGGAAGGAGAATCTGTCTGCACATCAGCACCACCAGGAATTTCAAGATCACTTGATGTTTGTGCAGCGAAGCGTGTTGGGTCAAAGGTCACGGCTGCCGGGGGGCGAGGGCAAGATGACGTAGAGGCCCGTGAAGTTTGTGCAACATCAGCATTATTGTCAAGTTCGAAATTCGAGCCAGTAACGACGCTATTTTCAACATGGTGTCGAAAAGTTTGCTCACCGAAGGCACGGTGCCTCTGTGCACGCCGCAGGTCGCGTCGGAGCTGTGCGGGAGGCTTTCTTCTCCAGTGCCCTCGACGTGTCTCGCTCGCCAGCAATGGCTGCCCGTCGCTCGGCCTGAATCGCAGCACAACGACGACACCGTCAGACTCCCCTGCCACCTTCCACGACGAAAGCTCGTCCGACTCGAGCAGCGAAGACAGCGCTACCTCAACAGCTGTTGGTAATCCTACAACTGGCATAATTCTGCTTCTGTGTCAACTAGAGGCGTAAATCAGGCAGAGCCGAAGTAAACGCGTGCTCCGAGAGAGAGAGAGAGAGAGAGAGAGAGAGAGAGAGAGAGAGAGAGAGAGAGAGGCGAGGAGAGAGAGGCAGAGAGAGAGAGAGAGATTGATTGATTGTTTGATTGATTGATTGATTGATTCTTTATTTACCAAGGATGAAATTTTAGGCATTTCTGCCTACCTTACAAATTGTCCTTGCTCATAAAGAAATGAAAACATGGATAGATAAGTAAAAAATACACAGTAGCTAATCTATGTACAACAGTTGGCAAGATGAAGAATATGATCAACAATGACAAAGATTTTAGTAGATGCCTTTGACAACTGTCAGCTCAGTGAGTCTTCAAGTTCAAGCAAATACGTGTCATATGTACAGGCGACAACAGTGAGATCATCTGAATAGATAATCACGTGTGGATGCTTTAAAAGACTTCATGGAAGTATTGTTCCTTAGGTGCAATGGGAGTGTATTCCATATCATAACACCTGAATATGTAATACTGCCTTTGAAAATGTCTACTCTAGGTTGTGGTAGAATGAAAGTGTTGCGAGATAGTGAATGGCTTGTTTGGGGACGAATGAAGAGATCAGTAAAATATTTCGGTGCTCGTGAATGAGCAATTTTGTGCATAAGGATGCATTTATTGAGGACGAGGTGTTTTTGGAAGGGTAGTAAGCCAAGATTTCTGATCTTTTCATCCGTAGACAATGTGGAGTAGGAAATAATAAGCTTGGCAGCTCGTCTGTACAGTGATTTAATCAAGTGCACTGCCATGGAGCCATCCCATACAACAGATACAAAATTAATATGGGAATTTATGTGTGCGTGAAAAAAAATTGCGCATGCATCGGTGTTGACAAAATGCCTCAGTTTAGAGAGCAGGAAAATGTTCTTAGCAATAGTTTTGTGTAAGGAATTGACATATTGTTCCCAAGTTAATTGTTCATCAACAATTATGCCCAGCACTCTGTGTTCAGAGAGTTGCTCAATGATTTCATTTTCTAGCATAAGGTTGATGGTTAAGGGTTGTTGTTGACGTTTTTGTCTTGTAGTTAGGATCATGCACTTGGTTTTTGATGGGTTTATAACCATTCTATTTGATGAACACCATTTTTGTAAATCATCAAGAGTAACGTTCAGGGTGCATTGGATGGAATTTATGCTTCTGTCGCTTACGCTGATAATGGTGTCATCTGCAAACATAGTGCATTTGATACTTTCATTTGGTATACTCAATGGTAGATCATTGATATACAAGCTGAAGAGCAATGGACCTAAAATTGAACCTTGTGGAACCCCTGACTTTACGATTTGTCTCGAGGAATACAACCCGTTGACATAGACACATTGGCTTCTATGTGTCAAGTAAGATCGGAAAAAGGAGACCGATGTTAGATTTTTCAAGTACATCGAGAGTTTATCATGGAGAATTTCGTAGTCAACTAGGTTAAATGCCTTTTTCAGGTCCAAGAAAATGGTACCAGACAGTTTGCGGTTGTTTATGGCTGATAGCCAGTCGTTCACCAGGAAGGATAAAGCAGTTTGGCAGGAGTGATGGGAACGAAAGCCGGTTTGCAATTGATATAATAAGTCAAATTGGTCAAGATACGAGAAAAGATGTTTGTGAACGTGTCTTTCTAGTGGTTTGTGAACGTGTCTTTCTAGTGGTTTGGAGATAAGAGGCAAAATTGAGATGGGACGGTAATCATCGGGTACTGAAGCAGTCATAGATTTAGGCAGAGAGAGAGAGAGAGAGAGAGGCGCGGAGAGAGGTGCAATGAGAGAGAGGAAGAGAGAGAGACACACACACACACACAGAGAAAGAGAGATAGACAGACAGACAGAGACAGAGAGAGACAGAGAGACAGAGAGAGATATGTGGTCAGGAAGGGTTGAAGAGAAACACAAATACGTTGGAGTATTTACTGAGAATGAGTAGCGTGCTACACGGCAAGCAAGAAAACTGTAGAAAATTTGAGTAGAACAAAGCCGTGGGACAGCAGGATGTGAACGATAAAGAGGGACACAAGGGACTAAATGCTCTCAATGGGGAACACAGAAAACAGGCGGCTGAAAGCAGTCCAGTTTATTTGCAGAGTTTGACACAGTTTTAGCGGGGCGCTGGTAATGCACAATCTTATCATCGTCCCCATCTCCGCGCTGTGCACAGCGTTGGCCATAATGGCCATTCGTCTTCATTACAAACTCAGACCATCGCCATCTCGTCAGACAGTGGTCTGCCCCTACTACGTCGGACTCCTCTCTTTCTTCTGATGCATTTGTCACCTGGGATGACACCTATGAATCGGTTTCACCATTCTAGGAAAGAGGTTAATAGTAACAAAAGTAACAAGATATGCAAGTGCCTGTCAGGCGACCCAAGTTTCTGATCCTGTTTATTGTGAGCAGTAACCATACTGAGGCTTGAACTGAGAGCTATTGTACCCGTCCTGGGTGTGAAGCCTCTCTGTAAGTCGTTTTCGTTTGCGAAGGTTGTTTATGCCAACGTTTATTTCCCCTGGTGGAATGGCGACGACATTTGAAAACGGATGTATTGTATTCCGCTTTTGTTTGTTCGCTCGTTTTGAAGTCGTAGATGGGATTCGTACGTACCTGTATGAAGACTGCGCTCTTTGTACGCGCCACGAAACAGGTATCTTGTTGACAGTCACTTAAGTCCGAATTTCTCCCCCGGAATTTATGCAAGTGGTATTTAAAACCCTTAATTCAGCAGACCGTGACTGAAAAAAGGAAGGTAATGGATAAAGTTCTCAGCAGCATTACCACCCATGCAACACACACACACATACACACACACACACACACACACACACACACACACACACACACACACACACACACACACACACACACACACACACACACACACACACACACACACACACACACACACAAACACACAAACACACACACACACACAAACTAACTCTCTCTCTCTCTCTCTCTCTCTCTCTCTCTCTCTCTCTCTCACACACACACACACACACACACACAAACATATTCGCACACAAACATAAACGCACGCATGCACACACGCATACACACACGCACGCGCGCGCGCACACACACACACAGGTATCCATTTACTCACATATTAACGACCGCACCTCCATGCGCGCGCACGCCCATTCACACCACCTTTTCACTACCATTAACCCCTTCGCTGTCGTGCACGCATGCGAACGCACGCACACACACATCCTCTCCTTAGTATGACTTTCAACCCTGTGTCAGAGGACGCGCTTCCAGAATCCATCCGCGTCAGGAACGGAAGTATGTCACAAGCGCTGCCTGGTGAGCGCGTCTCGAACGTCACTTCCGGCGAAGGGCGGCAATCGGAAGATTTAGTTGCCTTGGCACGTTCATCTGGAGCCATTAGAGGATTAGTGCGGATTAGGTAAAACTGGTCTGGATTACTGGCCTTAGTGCTGCAGGAGACGAAGGAAACTAATCGTCTCTGTTTTTGCTTTAATCACTGCCTAAAGGAAGTTTTGAACGATAAATTTTGGCGGAAAGAGAGAGAGAGAGAAAAAAAAACAGGAAAGAAGGGGACAGGTTCTAACAAGCACACACAAAAGTGTCGGAGATGTTTTCGGAAACACGGGACAAAAGGACAGCGAGAACGGGATAATGACAGCTTTTGAATACGGGGCAAGTACACCTGCTTAAGTCTTGTACAGTGAGGGGTATGAAGTTTCTGTATTCTCGGCCTATCTGCTTGGCTCCTCGAATATCAACTTTATGCCAAAGTGAAAGATCTAGCGGTCAGGTCGCTGTGAAACAGAGTGAAACCAGCTCGGTAAGCACAAACTTTGAAGGATGCAGATGTAATAACGTTGAACAACAACAGCAACATGAAAATTGGAGGAAGGGGGTCGGGGTGCAGATGTTGAGGAGGGGAGAGGCATGATTCTCGCTGCACTTAATTCTCATGAAAAAAAGCGTGCACCACTTCCTTGCAGAGATACTACATGTATATTGCCATCGTTGAAGTTTCTGTCGTAGAACCTGATAATATTGCAGCCTGATGCTGCAACGACAAATCGAGATGTTTGAATTACGGTTGATTGGCGAATATGTAGTTGAACAGACTTATATTTACGATTTTCACACGTTGGACCGACGTATCAGCATGCAGACAATCGACCGATCAGGAGCAAGCGAGGAACAAGCGAGGAGTAAACGAGGAGTAAACGAGGAGCAAGCGAGGACCTTCGCACATTCGTCAAGGAACGAGGTTACGGGAACACCTTTGGCAATGGTGCCAGTATCACGTCCACAATGGCCGCTCACCTGAGGGCGACAAGACAGGTAATTAGAGGGATAATGAATGATCTAGGCTTACTGTCACAGTCACCTGATCCCTGGAGACCCCTGAACTTTGACCCACTCACCTTGACCTGACAATGCGTTCGGCGTTCAGAATGGTTGACAAAGGGGAGCATCGCTCACGAGTAAGGAAAGGAGGAGTGAAATATGACACAATTGATTAAGAAAAAAAGAATAATGGAGGAGGGAAGAGAATAAGAGGTTAAGGGAGCGGAGAAGGCAAGAGAGAAGAGGGAGGGGTGAAGGAGGAGGTGAAGAAGAAGGAGTAAGAAGAGGAGGAGGAGGAGGAGGAAAAGGAGGTTGCTATTTCTTCTTAACTCTTCCTCCCTCCTCCTCCTCCTCCTCCTCCTCCTCCTCCTCCTCCTCCTCCTCCTCCTCCTCCTCCTCCTCCTCCTCCTCCTCCTCCTCCTCCTCCTCCTCCTTCTCCTCCTCCTCCTCCTCCTCCCTCCTCCTCCTCCTCCCTCCTCCTCCTCCTCCTCCCTCCTCCTCCTCCTCCTCCTCCTCCTCCTCCATCCTCCCTCTTCCTCCATCCTCCCTCTTCCTCCTCCCTCTCCTCCTCCTCCCCCTCCTCCTCCTCCTCCCTCCTCCTCCTCCCTCCTCCTCCTCCCTCCTTCTCCCTCCTCTTCCTCCTTCCTCCTCCTCCCTCCTCCTCCTCCTCCCTCCTCCTCCTCCCTCCTCCTCCTCCTCCTCCTCCACCCTCCTCCTTCTCCCTCCTCCTCCACCCTCCTCCTCCTCACCCTCCCTCCTCCTCCTTCCTCCTTCTTCTCCTCTTCCTCTTCCTCCTCCTCCTCTCCTCCTCCTCCTCCTCCTCCTCCTCCTCCTCCTCCTCCTCCTCCTCTTCCTCCCTCTCCTCCTCCTCCTCCTCCTCCTCCTCCCTCTTCCCCCCCCCCTCCTCCTCCCCCTCCCCCTCCTCCTCCTCCTCCTCCTCTCCCCTCCTCCCTCCTCCTCCTCCCCCCTCCTCCTCCCCCTTCCTCCTCCTCACCCTTCCTCCTCCTCCGTCTCCTCCTCTTCCCCCCTCCTACTCCTTCTCCTCCCTCCTCATCTACGAATCTTATTGTCTGTGAACAAGTATTCGTTTACAAACACGATTTATGTACAGGGCTGTGGCTATTGCACTGCAGAATTTCACAGGTTTGTTGAAGCCTCTCAGAGCTATCGCGTGCGTAATGCAAGGATGTCATTTCTCAAATGATACATACCTTTCGCTCGGACGATGACGGGTACTCACAGCACCAAGGGTGCTGCGACCTCAGCCACTGATGTCCATGAAGCCACCCGGAATTCACCTCGTCAAGGAGGCGATCCACCCGCTCGTGCCCCGCCTCGAGACGGAGTGGTTTATAGGCGGGTTTCGGGTGGGGCACTGCTCACCCGGCTACGGTGCCCTATCTATCTCCGTCTCCCAGACATCCTGCAAGGAACACCAGCACTTTCTCTTGTTCCCTGATCCTATCCCCCTTCCCTGATAACCCCTCGAAATCCTGATGTACTGGGCCCAGGCCAGGACTGAACTGCTCCCTTATGTTTCTCTGCTTTAACGGTGAGAGAATCTGACAGCCAGAGGAAATATTAATCATGAGATGTCCCACTCATGCTCTTTGCTGGTAGCCCATAAGGAGACCCCGGCTTCGATCTTTGCACACATATCTACGGAGTTACAAATTCCGCTGACGGTACGTCGGGTTCAAAGAAACAGCGACAACACGAGAGGTCAATGGATTTGATGCAGTGCGGAAATCCGTGCTGCACTGAATGCAATGCACTGCACTTGAGATGCACAACTCAGGTTGTTCCTGTATTGTCCTAGCCACAACTCACGTCAGATTTGTAAAGACCGTAGTCGCGAAAGTGCTCTATATCAGCTGTTTGCTATGGAACTCACTGGTGATGTCTTGATGTTTTGTAATGTCCAGAGCAACAGCCCTTCAAGGTACAGGGGGATTTTGTGTGAAGAGCAGGGGGCAATGCTGTAATTCTCCTCCCGGACTCCTTGGTGCATACTGTTAAGTGGAAACGCAGATACAGTGAAGCTATGCTACAAGGGGAACTTGTGCCTACGAGCTGTGTGTCTGTGTGCACGGGCTGCCGCGCCTGTGCGAATGTGCGTGCCAGCAAACATCTGTGTGTGTCTCACATGCCAGTGTATTGGCACTTTCGTAAAACTCTGCCTATATTTATCTATAACAGCTAATGACTGACGCTTTAGGAAGATGACAGAGGTAAATTTCTATCAATGCTTTGTTCCTCATACAGTTTTTGTTAGCAGTAGGTGCTGGCGTACTAAAATAGACTATACCAAAGAAATACTTCAGTCCTGCCCGAGTTTGCTTAGATACTGCCTGGTACACATCCAACACTTAACAAAACAGATTCCGTATTCAGCCCCGACACCTGAGTGTGAAATATCATTAACCCTGGTAACGAGGTCTTCATCCTCCCCGATACCATTGGAGACGGCTGCTTTTGACTTATGTGGCCAATCCGTGATGGATAAACAGGCAGAAAGCTCAAGTGATTCCTGCAGCTAAAGGATCTAGGGACGGGAGTGTTTTGATTTCATCATGGAGAGCAGTCTACAGGTCAGGGGACCTCGGAAGTCAACCCCGGCCTCGCTCTCGCTTTGACACCAACGACACCGGAGTGGCCTCCCTTGCCCACTCCAGAGGAGGAAGAAAACGTTTCTAGTGGGTCGGGATTCTCCTCAAACATTCGCTTTGTGCTCTCTTTGTCCGCTGCTTTTCTCCCGGCCCGGATCACAGGCCCGGCTCTGTGTGGGTGGCTGCATCTGTTCATGCAAAATGACGTGTTACTGTCTTCTCATGACGTCATCCACAACTTGCCCTTTGTCTCCAGCCATTATGACGTCACTGACTGCCGTCGCTGCTTTCGCCTCCCGCACAAAAGAGGACTTCTCAGGCGTGTTCTCGCGTGGCGTGGCGAGGTTTCGAGGCTTTGGTGGAGAAGTGCGCGCTAATTGCTGAGCATACAGCGCCCTCTTCCGGCGGTAAGAGAAACCGCTCTCCACCCATGTGGCGACAACCTCACTACACAGTGAGCCGTCCCGACCACCTACATGTAGACTGCTGCACACACTTCTCTGCTGTGTCAACGTGGGTCTAGTGTTGGTGGGAGGAGGTTTTTCGCATCTTTTATCATCTGTCTGTCTGCCTGTCTGTCTGCCTGCCTGCCTGCCTGCCTGTCTGTCTGTCTGCCTGCCTGTCTGACTGTCTGTCTGTCTGTCCGTCCGTCCGTCCGTCCGTCCGTCCGTCCGTCCATCTGTCTGTATGTCTGTCTGTGTTTGTGTGTGTGCGTGCGTGTGTGTGCGTGTGTGCAATACAAATAACCAAACAGTTAACTGATGATTTTATCGTAAAATTAGTCACTTGTAAAACCCGATTGTTAAGATATTATGATTCATACACATATGGTTCTTGAATCGATGTAGACTTATTCTCTTACGCCCGCAGAGGAAAACGGTTCGTTAGGGATCCATCCCAATTACATTAATAAATGATAATGAGGAAAGACGTGTACCTCTCCAAGAGTGAGAGCTCTCCCTGGAGTGTAGCGATGCCACTTGAACCTTGACTGCACCATTCGGTGACCAGGCGTCAATTTTAAGTTTGAAATTCTCGTAAGCGGAATTGGTGTTGAAACCACCCATGTAGGAAAACACTGAGTAAACCTGATAGTCTATGGTACCGCAGGCAGTGACGAACGCTGAAGAAAATCTTCGAATTAACCGTGATCATCAATGCAAAGACAAAGTACTTCTTTTTTATCTCTTTTTTTTCCAGTTTTCACGAAGATCCGCCTCCTTCATTTCTCGTACGACGGATTTTTATTTATTTATTTTTTTATTTTTTATTTTTTTATTTACAAAAAGAAAGAAACAGAGGGGTGGGTGGGGGATGGAGGCATACACAGTAGTTCTCATTAACATCGATCATCAGCATCAATCATCAACATCAATCAGAGCGTCAATATTCATCAGCGTCAATCATCAAGCATCAATCAGCATCAGCATCAGTTATCACAAAGTACTTCTACATTAAATATTCTCTTGGAGAATAAACTGCGAAACTGAAGGGACCTGGAACGAAAGTGTAAGAGGTGTAAGTCCTTTGGCCTCGTGGCACCCTTCCAACCAATCACCTTTCTTCCTAGCGCGCCAGACAGGTTGATCGCTTTCTGCGAAATTCGTTCACCTGACCCTTGCGTGCATGTGTGTGTGTGTGTGTGTGTGTGTGTGTGTGTGTGTGTGTGTGTGTGTGTGTGTGTGTGTGTGTTTTAACCTCTCGATCATACTGCAGGCGCGCCACATATTGTCAGGCCAGGACCTCAATGAGAATAGGGGGAAGTGGGAAGTGAGGGAGAGAGAGAGAGAGAGAGAGAGAGAGAGAGAGAGAGAGAGAGAGAGAGAGAGAGAGAGAGAGAGAGAGTCAGGCAGAGTGAAAATGAGGGGAGGGGGAGAGGGAAAAAAATGGGGTACAGAGCTTATGGGTGGGATGGGAAGGGAAGGGCAGGAGGAGTTAGCAGTCTATGTAGACACGTCGAGGTGTGCTCCAGAGTTGCATGTTTGCGGCGCTCTCTTTGGCTTTCAGTCGTCTGTCATATCTTGGGCATTAGTGAAGTGCCAAGTCGGTCGCTGCCTCTTCAGTCTTTTTCTCGATCTCACAGTTTCGACCTTTAATAGATCCTCTCTCCCTTCCAGTTTTGTGGCTTGCTGAAGGACTTTTTGTCCTTCTCACGTTACGTCCCCAAAAATATCTCCTTCCCCAGCTGAAATCCACGCCACAGAGTTTTCGAGGGAAACTGAAGACAAATCATTGCAAGGGAGACGCAAGAAGACAAATCATTGCAAGGGAGACGCAAGAAGACAGATCATTGCAAGGGAGACGCAAGAAGACAAATCACTGAAAGGGAGACGCAAGAAGACAAATCACTGAAAGGGAGACGCAAGAAGACAAATCATTCAAAGGGAGACGCAAGAAGACAAATCACTGAAAGGGAGACGCAAGAAGACAAATCACTGAAAGGGAGACGCAAGAAGACAAATCACTGAAAGAGAGACGCAAGAAGACAAATCATTGCAAGGGAGACGCAAGAAGACAAATCACTGAAAGGGAGACGCAAGAAGACAAATCACTGAAAGGGAGACGCAAGAAGACAAATCATTGCAAGGGAGACGCAAGAAGACAAATCATTGCAAGGGAGACGCAAGAAGACAAATCACTGAAAGGGAGACGCAAGAAGACAAATCACTGAAAGGGAGACGCAAGAAGACAGATCACTGAAAGGGAGACGCAAGAAGACAAATCATTGAAAGGGAGACGCAAGAAGACAAATCACTGAAAGGGAGACGCAAGAAGACAAATCACTGAAAGGGAGACGCAAGAAGACAAATCATTGCAAGGGAGACGCAAGAAGACAAATCATTGAAAGGGAGACGCAAGAAGACAAATCACTGAAAGGGAGACGCAAGAAGACAAATCACTGAAAGGGAGACGCAAGAAGACAAATCACTGAAAGGGAGACGCAAGAAGACAAATCACTGAAAGGGAGACGCAAGAAGACAGATCACTGAAAGGGAGACGCAAGAAGACAAATCACTGAAAGGGAGACGCAAGAAGACAAATCACTGAAAGGGAGACGCAAGAAGACAAATCATTCAAAGGGAGACGCAAGAAGACAAATCACTGAAAGGGAGACGCAAGAAGACAAATCACTGAAAGGGAGACGCAAGAAGACAAATCATTGCAAGGGAGACGCAAGAAGACAAATCACTGAAAGGGAGACGCAAGAAGACAAATCACTGAAAGGGAGACGCAAGAAGACAAATCACTGAAAGGGAGACGCAAGAAGACAGAT
>JAWQFJ010015470.1:20000-38128 GCA_034096865.1 Theodoxus fluviatilis
CACAATCTTCAGCACCGATAAATCCAGGCCAGAACACAACTTTCTGCCAAATAACTTCGGCCAGGACACAATCTTCAGCACCGATAAATCCAGGCCAGAACACAACTTTCTGCCAAATAACTTCGGCCAGGACACAATCTTCAGCACCGATAAATCCAGGCCAGAACACAACTTCCTGCCAAATCACTTCGGCCAGGACACAATCTTCCCGCCAGGGCCTGCAACAAACAAAACGACCAGAAACAGTAAACTCTCCCTAACACCATGCAATAACGCAACGTATGGAAAATACCCGACTTGGACGAATCACAAAACAACATCCACTCACCCTGCGACCCGGAGTAACAACTGGCCGGCCACCACACTGACCGGCCACTCCGCAAACTCTACTAAATAGGTTGACGACCAGACAAGCACGAGAAACATGAACATCCTCACTAGGAACAAGCCACACCTGAACCCATAATCGGCGAAATCGAAATCCGCATCAAAGAGCATGATAACAACCAGCAAACCCGTGCAGCCCGTGCCCACGCAACAAATCTCATCAACTCACCCCAGCAAAACCCGTGCCAAACACTGAACAGCCTAACCCCAAACTAAAAAGCGGACAACCCGTTTAAAGGCCCCAAAGCCCCACCCTATAAACTTATTTACAAAACACCCTTTTCTCTCGAGTCGTGACAGTGTGCGTGTGTGCGTGCGTGCGTGCGTGCGTATGTGTGTGCGTGTGTTTAAAATGTTGATCTAAATCTTTTTTACGAAAGAGGTATCATGCGAATATTCTGCAACGATACTGTTTGATTTTTGAAAATTATGTCATATCAGGTCATAATCATAATTAACACCTCCCCCTTCCTTATCACGGGTAAATTTGACAATATTACGTTCTTTTCAATAACATTTTGCCGCATGTCGGGCTTACTTATTTTGTAAATCGATGTTTAAAAAATTGCATCGACGAAAACATGTCAGCCGATTTCCGAGTATGCCACGATGAATCGGGAAGCATACCATGGTTTTCCCGCAGCTCTGCCGATAACAGCTGCCGTGTAGATATCGGCTGCCGTGTAGATATCGGCTGCTGTGTAGATATCGGCTGCCGTGCAGGTATCGGCTGCCATGCAGATATCGGCTGCTGCGTAGATATCGGCTGCTGTGCAGATATCGGCTGCTGCGTAGATATCGGCTGCCGTGCAGGTATCGGCTGCTGTGTAGATATCGGCTGCTGTGCAGATATCGACTGCTGTGCAGGTATCGGCTGCCGTGCAGATATCGGCTGCTGTGCAGATATCGGCTGCCGTGCAGATATCGGCTGCTGTGCAGGTATCGACTGCTGTGCAGATATCGGCTGCTGTGTAGATATCGGCTGCCGTGCAGATAACGGCTGCCGTGCAGATATCGGCTGCTGTGCAGGTATCGGCTGCCGTACAGGTATCGGCTGCCGTGCAGATAGCGGCTGCCGTGCAGATATCGGCTGCCGTGCAGGTATCGGCTGCCGTGCAGATAGCGGCTGCCGTGCAGATATCGGCTGCTGTGCAGGTATCGGCTGCCGTGTAGATATCGGCTGCTGTGCAGGTATCGGCTGCCGTACAGGTATCGGCTGCCGTGCAGATATCGGCTGCCGTGCAGATATTGGCTGCTGTGCAGGTATCGGCTGCCGTGCAGATATCGGCTGCTGTGCAGGTATCGGCTGCTGTGCAGGTATCGGCTGCTGTGCAGGTATCGGCTGCCGTGCAGATATCGGCTGCTGTGCAGATATCGGCTGCTGTGCAGATATCGGCTGCTGTGCAGATATCGGCTGCCGTGCAGATATTGGCTGCTGTGCAGGTATCGGCTGCCGTGCAGGTATCGGCTGCTGTGCAGATATCGGCTGCTGTGCAGGTATCGGCTGCCGTGCAGATATCGGCTGCTGTGCAGATATCGGCTGCTGTGCAGATATCGGCTGCTGTGCAGGTATCGGCTGCTGTGTAGATAGAGGCTCAACACGCGTAAGCTCTTCAGTCTCTACTGGCTTTTGAAAACATGCCTTCGTGACAGGTAGAAAAAGCCAAAAATGCGTTGGACGTCGGCACTGAGCGAGGCGAGTGCTACGGTTCAGTCTATGGGTACGACTTGTCTGCATTTATCAAATCATTAAAACGTGTCTGTTGCATGCAAACGGGTGTCGACTTTCTGTGTGCATGTGTGAACGCGCCCTCGTGCGCCTGTGTCAGTGTATGCGTGTGTACATATATGTATTTGCACAGTGTGTTGTGTACTCATGTGTGTGTGTGTGTGTTTGTGTGTGTGTGTGTGTGTGTGTGCGTGTGTGTGTGTGTGTGTGTGTGTTTGTGTGTGTGTGTGTTTGTGTGTGTGTGTGCGTGCGTTTGTGTGTGTGTGTGTGTGTGTGCGTGTGTGTGTGTGTGATTGTGGTTGTAATAGAATCAACAGCAAGCCAGAAATTCTGCGCTCTTTCGTGAGCTTTCCTTCAACATTTACGCCCCGAGTCCGTCCTGTCTCCTTTCTGCACGACACTACGACACCAGGGGGCGGTGCACTTCCTCACCTGCTTCAGACAGGAACTTGTCACGGCAAGTGTGCGTTCTGGCACCGCGGAGTCGAGGCTGGTGTCAGAGCGGTCCTGACATTTCCTCTCTCAGGTCCCAGGCATCCTAATCACCTGTCGTAATGTCACCCGTGTTTGCACGCCTAACCCCTTTCTGTCGCGCAGCGCAAATCCCCAAACGCGGCTGTTTGTCAGTTTGTTCTAGTTCCTTAAGCAGAAGAGGCTGGCAAACACGCGTCCATTCCCCACTAGCCGCTCGCCAGAATAGGGACCATTAACGGCCACACCGTCTCAAGGAGCTGTTTAGCCAAGCTATGAAACTAGCTCGACCTTTCAGTCAAGATGGCGGCCCGACAAAGATGGGTCAGACGGAACACGGAGGTGGAGATGTTCTCGTCGAGACGACATCACACCGTCTCATTAGTGGACATCTCGAGGACAGCTTCCACAGCGTGAGATTGGCAGCATGACTGTTTTTGCCTGGAAAGCCCCCACTAATGTTTTCTCAGAGGGTTGTAGTGGAAGCACACGTCGTGCTTGTGTTTTTCAGTATTCTCAACAAATCTGCAGATGTTCTTTTGGAGCTGTTGTTGGATCCGTAGTCATACATAGTCACTAGTTACAAATAAATGTCATGATGAAGACTCTTTTTTCCTTCAGATCATCACAACTCTCATCCAAAGCACGTTCCTATTTACACTCGTCGCACGTTATGACGTTGTGCAAGACAGGGTGGACTGCTGCTCCAAACTCAATGCCTGGGGCAGTTGACGCATTTTCGCTTCAGCTTCTCTTCGACCACTGAGCTTAATATCGAGGTCGATTACCCTTTGGCACACCCAGCACACTACGTTGGTTTGCTGTCCCCGCCTTGTCCAGACAGCTAATAGCCACTGGAGAGGCAAGGCTTGAGGCCTGATTGGGCAAACACTGCACGGCCGTGGACTGGTGACCACTTGAAGTGGTCAGCAAAGACAACTGGACACCAAATACCTCCCTCTCTCTCTCTCTCTCTCTCTCTCTCTCTCTCTCTCCCTCTCTCTCCCTCTCTCTCTCTCTCTCTCTCTCTCTCTCTCTCTCTCTCTCTCTCTCTCTCTCTCTCTCTCTCTCTCTCTCTCGTCGAATTAACCATTCGCAGCCCGCTCACCGCGCGCATCGTCAGCTACTCAGCGCTAGTACTTGTCATGCTGCCCCCAAATGGAAGTTCCCCCGGAGCGTTTGAGAGACAGGCCGACTTGAGAAATAAACCGTGCTTACTTAGGCTCCAGGGAGAAAAACGTCGCCATGGCCAGGACGTGTGCGTGGGGCGTGCGTGGGGGCGTGCATGGGGCGTGCGTGGGGGTGTGCGTGGGGGCGTGCATGGGGCGTGCGTGGGGGCGTGCATGGGGCGTGCGTGGGGGCGTGCGTGGGGGCGTGCGTGGGGGCGTGCGTGGGGGCGTGCGTGGGGGCGTGCGTGGGGGCGTGCGTGGGGCGTGCGTGGGGGGGTGCGTGGGGGCGTGCGTGGGGGCGTGCGTGGGGCGTGCGTGGGGAAGTGCGTGGGGGCGTGCGTGGGGGCGTGCGTGGGGCGTGCGTGGGGGCGTGCGTGGGGGCGTGCGTGGGGGCGTGCGTGGGGCGTGCGTGGGGGGGTGCGTGGGGGCGTGCGTGGGGGCGTGCGTGGGGGCGTGCGTGGGGGCGTGCGTGGGGCGTGCGTGGGGGCGTGCGTGGGGGCGTGCGTGGGGGCGTGCGTGGGGGCGTGCGTGGGGGCGTGCGTGGGGGCGTGCGTGGGGGCGTGCGTAGGTCGGACTACTGCTGCTGTCCCGATGGTTCGTCTTATGAAACAGTTAATGACTGCAGTTTTCAACAGTTTTCAACAGTTTTCAGTATCTCAGTTGAGTACCGTCGGTCTGGTCACAGGCTGGGCTGTGGAGGAAGTGATGCGAGAGTTCATTAGCACTATGAACGAGGTACGCCGTGCATTCAAGTGAGCATGATGTTAGTCTTAGAAAATTCGAACCTTGTTTAAACTGTTCATTTATCCGTTCGTTTGTTCATTCCTTTCATCCTTCATTATTCGTTTATTCTTCATTTACTCGTTCGTTTATATTCATTCAATTCATTCACTGTTCACACGTGGATTGCTTGCTTGCTTGATAGATTGGTCGATTGAATGGTTGATTGATTGGTAGAGTGATTGATTAATTGGTTGATTGGTTGGTTGGTCGGTTGGTTGGTCGGTTGGTTGGTTGGTTGGTTGGTTGGTTGGTTGGTAGGTAGGTAGGTAGGTAGGTAGGTAGGTAGGTAGGTAGGTAGGTAGGTAGGTAGGTTGGTTGGTTGATGGTAATAACATTAATCGACTCGACTTCAAATTTTGCGAAAACTGCTGCCGAGAAGGCCTTGTGAAACACAGCGGGCAACGGAAACAGCACGTTGAGAAGACATGATTTTACTGTACGTCCATTACACAAGCGAACATGCAAACGGTCAACAAAGATCTTCATTTTGATGCACTGTGAATACAAAAATGAAAGTACGTAGTTGTTGAGGCTCAGCTCTATCAAAAGGAGACAAGATGGAGGCCTCTTTTCACGCGCATCAGGCGACGCTTGCTTGTGATGCAGATTTTAAATTCCCTGGAGTATGTTGACCTGTGCGTCTGGGTAATTATGGCGTCGCCTACTGAGTTCATTCCCAACGATAAACATTTCACAAACCTCCCGCTTCAGGTTTGCTGATGGAGGGTGGAGACAAGGGTAGGGCAAAATGGGCATGGAAAAGTAGCATGGCCAGGAAGCAGGAAAGAGGAAGCCTGTTATGGAGGCCAGAGGTCAAGTCAGGGTCGCCTCTGACGTCAGGCAACACCCGTGGCGCCCCTTACAGGTGAGTGCTCGCTATGTTCTCTCTCCCGCAGTCTCCTGGAAAGATCAAAGGCAGACGCCGCCTCCCGCATGGCCGCCGTGAGAGATCTGACCCCATGGAGGTCACAGAAGCGAGTGCTTTCAGCTGGCTTTTGCTAGTTGTTTTGGGTGATGTTTACCACCCGATAAAAGAGTCCAGTGCCGGGACTAAACTTTCTATGATCTTTTGTCTTTATAGTGGAGCTGAAGCGAAAGGATAACGCCTGGCGAACAGAGGACATACAGCGTTAAAACGAAGACGAAGTTTGGTGTGTGTACATGATAGAGGAAAACGACTTGGTCCATCGCAGAGAGTGAAATAGTGGACGACGGCAAAGAGTGGTTGGTGTCCATGGGTGGGGAAGAGATTTATTTATTACAATAAGATTTAAAGTAATGGACCGTCGACAAGCTTTGCAATGAAAGATGATCCTTGTGAGAGAAAAAAACACAGTTGCTTCCTCATTTCCGCAGGCTTCGTGTGAAAAGTGTGCGATTTTCTCTACAATCTCACTCTCTCTCTCTCTCTCTCTCTTTCTCTCTTTCTCTTCTCTCTCTCTCTCTCTTTCTCTCTTTCTCTTCTCTCTCTCTCTCTCTCTCTCTTTCTCCTCTCTCTCTCTCTCTCTCTCTCTCTCTCTCTCTCTCTCTCTCTCTCCAAATGGGACAACCTGGGGAGAGGCAGAGCCGCGGAAAAGTGCTGGGCGAAGATGAAAGGGACAACTCCCCCCGGGCGTCAACTTTCCTCTCCACTGGTTGCCTTCCTTTTCTTCCTCGCCACCAGGGCTCGTCTTGCTTCTGCTTGGAGAGCATTGCATGAGCGTTGTGAATGACTCGCTATCTCCATCCCATCGCTCTTCTCCGCTTCACGCAGGTTCTACCTAGCCTTCGCCTACGTTGCCTGGCCACAGACCTGCCAACAGTCTGCGGGTACCTCCCAGGATTGTGAGGGATATTCCTGCTTCTATAAGCACCACCGATTTCGGGACTGAATGTCTCTGCACAACAGCTCAGAGGGAAGGCTAACTACACCCCACACATCGTCACCTGAAGTGGAAAACACCTGGATCAAACCAGGGATTACACACTGTGGACGGGGGATCGTCATGGGCAAGACTTTATGACCAGAAGAGGTAGGCGGTAATGGAAAGGCTTACAAGGTGTCGAGAAAATGAGATATGGGATTGCAAACTGTCATCAAGTGACCGAGATATATGGGAAAAGTGGGAAAAGATGGTTCACACATGTTTGTGAAGATGGACAAAAGTGTCAAAGAAACCGAACCAGAAAAAAGAAGCAAGGATTAGCCCATATCTGTCTGCTGATGCCAGCTGACCACATGATTGAGCACGCGAACTTAGGAGGGATGCCATGGTTACTTTGTAGAGTCAAGCATTACAAGCACACAAATGAACTTCCATCCAGAGGAGTTAGACCTGCAGACATCTCTACATTGCTTTCCTCGTGTGTGTTGTTGCATTCGCTCAGAAAGCTAAAGCGTCTTATGTTTGTGATGTAAAACGTGACCTTCATTACAGTATTTCACTTCGAGTGATCTTATCCGATACCAGTTGATGTTTTACCCCTCTGCTAAGATTATAATACAACTCATTCGAGTTTTACATGAAACATTTAGTTATCTCGATCGTCTGCTGGCGTAGTGGCTACGGTTCGATCGTGTTCGTCTGCTTGGTTCGTAGTGTTGATCATTATGAATGGTGTTTCTTGAAATAAGGTCAGTAAGCCTATATGTTAATTTTTAACGCTAATATAACCATGGGCTGTCTTAATTTATCAAAGCTGTATGTTGATTGCGTCAATAGGTCGTGAAATACATTTTACAAATCCAAGCTTCGCGCACTTCTATTTATAGCTGACGCGCGGACCTCAGCGGCACCAGTATAGATTATAAATACATTGTTGTCCTCGAACCTGCCTGCTGTTGACATCGTGTACAATGCTAGTATTGTCTGATGCTATGAAATACGTTCACCAGTAAAAGGTCCAACACATATATTCCTAAGGTTGTATTATAATCTTAGCAGAGGGGTAAAACATCAACTGGTATCGGATAAGATCACTCGTAGTGTAATACATGTACTGTAATGAAGGTCACGTTTTACATCACAAACAGATGCGCTCCTCGTGAGGCACTATCTGAAGCCTTGTCGCTTTTATTCGAATCTCAAGTTGTAGAAATGACTTTATTTCGTAAGAAGTGGAGTTGATGAAAAGATATGACAAATATGGTGTTTTTATGAGGATCTTGAATGTTCTGGTTAGATGATTTAATTTTTTTTTTGCTTTTACAAGACCTAAATCTAATTAAGCTCTTGTTGCCTTGAATGTTTTGCCAGGACCACGCCGAATCTTCCAGATCCATAGTTTCTTCTGCTTCTTGTCTGTGGGGAATTTGAAAAAGGACAGTCTGGAGTTCTCGTCATATCGATCATCGTTCTTGCAGTAAGGAACACAGCAGTGTCTATGTGATATGAAGCCTTCGGTTTCGCCATAGACGCTGGACGCCATTAAATTTGCGGACTTAGTCTCGTTTTCGATTTCAAAATGGCCGCTGCGTGAATAACGTCTATGGACGACTTCACGGCAGACCAGTGGTCAGCCAGTGGTTTGCCATTGTCCCAACAGCAAGCTCTAAGGTGTGCCCGTCATTGGTAATCTGATGCGGCGCCTGCTACAGTAACCCAAGTCAGGGATGGCAGGTGTCCAGTCTGGTTTGCAGCAGTGTCCAGCCGCCGTCCTCTTGAGCCAACTATGACTAATCTGACAGATCTGATATAGATATAAGCTTACCAGTCCCCTCGACGCCATCTGTGCGATAGGCGGCTATCCCAGACGTCGTTCTTTTCCTGTGTAATACATATGAAAATGGCGCCTTTGGATAGAAACATATATGTATGTGTTTTCTGAATAGGATGGTCAATTTTCCCTTCCCAGGAAGTCAACACTTTCATTCATAGCAATATTGTGATGGCCAAGATATCAGAACGGTCAGTCCACATCCTTGAAAGGAAAGAGAGAGAGAGAGAGAGAGAGAGAGAGAGAGAGAGAGAGAAAAAGAGAGACTCAGAGAGAGAGAGACAGACAGACAGACAAACAGACAGACAGACATACAGACAGACAATCAGACAGACAGACAGATAGACAGACATACAGACAGACAATCAGACAGACAGACAGACAGACAGACATACAGACAGACAATCAGACAGACTGACAGACAGACAGTTAAACAGACAGACAGACAGACAGAGACAGACAGACAGAGACAGACAGACAGACAGACAGTCAGACAGACAGACAGACAGACAGACAGACAGACAGAGACAGACAGACAGACATACAGACATACAGACAGACAGACAGACAGACAGACAGACAGACAGACAGACAGACAGACAGACAGACAGACAGACAGAGAAAGACAGAGAGAGAGAGAGAAACAAAAAGAGAGAGAAACAAAAAGAGAGAGAATTAGAGAGAGAATGAGAGAGAAAAACAGAAAAAGAGAGAAAAACATAAAGAGAGAGAGAAAAAACCCACAGAGATATATATATATATATATATATATATAGAGAGAGAGAGAGAGATAGAGAGATATTGAAGAGGGACGGTATTTGGGAATGGACGCAATAACCAATGGATGGACAAAACGGACAATACGGACAAAACAGACAGAAAAAGATGAAAATATAAAAACCGACAGTAACGGACGCAGACGCAGATATGTAGGTTTGTGATGGTATCGCTATAAACACGCAGGCAGTTTCACCGATATACAGGTAAAACACTCAACTCAAGCCAAACATCGGACGAGATGTGAAAATAGATACATATATATGTACGTAGATACTAGCATAACTGGAAGTAGGTCAGTGTTCAAGGATGCCCAAGACACAGTTCACCTGCCAGTTTCAGTTTACCTGTGGACAATCGTTCCAGTAATGCCTTCTTTAGCTTGCAGCAGGGGAAACGCGAACCTTTCAGAGGAAGAATTGAATGTGAGGACAAGCTGATTTAGAGACCACTCAGTATAGTCGAAAGATTTTTACGTAGGAATGACATGTCTGACATAACTTCAGAGCACTGAGGAGCCAAAATCCAAATTTTTTTACAGGTCAACACCTCAGTTACGTCTTCTTGAAAAAAAGGACTTGTAAGGGACACTGTCATAACTTGCACAACAATCTGCATACACATTTTTCGTCTTTTGCTAGGGACTCCATGAATTTTAACCGGAAATGTATTAGAAGTGAAAAAAGCTTATTTTCAATGTTAGTTGCTTTTTACAACAGCAAAAAAGTGTAACCCCAGTGTTAAAAAAGCGCAAAATTTCAACTACCATTCTGGTGTATGTTTATTTTTCAGAAGTTATGTTTTATCACCAATCAACTGACTAACGCATTGCAATTGTAAAGAGTGCGCGCTGCTGTTATCTGGACACTGCGACTCTCACTTGTATTATCATGTCCTCCATGTGTTATCATGGGGATGAGTTCTCCCTTGGATTTGTTATAGGGCTCTCCTCTAATTGTTACAAGTCTCCTCTCTGTCTAATGGTAAATACCTTGTTGTTCCTTTGTACTTGCCGTGGGCCTTTTCTGGTAGCGTAGATCTTGATTCTTCTTAGGCGGGTGAGGGCTCACAGCTTCAGTCTTGCTTGGTGGTCTGCTTGCTTCTGGAGAGGGCTTGGGGTTCCGTTTGGTTGGACAGAAGACTCCATATCTCTTTTTGAGTTCTTAATCTTTATTTGTAACAGCAAGACACAAGGTGTTACAATGCCCACATTCTCTATCTCTCTCTGTCTACATTCTCTCTCTCTAGGTCTGATCCATTCTGTCTACATTTCTCTCTCTAGATCTGATCCTTTCTCTGTGTCTGTCCGTCTCCCTCTGTTGTCTGATTCCCTCTCTCTCTCTGTCTACATTCTCTCTCTCTAGGTCTGATCCATTCTGTCTACATTTCTCTCTCTAGATCTGATCCTTTCTCTGTGTCTGTCCGTCTCCCTCTGTTGTCTGATTCCCTCTCTCTCTCTGTCTGTGGTCTAATTCCCTCTCTCTCTCTTATAGGCGCATCACTCTTTGTTCCTAAGTTTGTGAGTCAGATTATTTGTCCTTTGGTCTCCCTGATTATGCATTTGGATCAGAAACAAAGGACTGTGGATTATGCTTCTGGAACACCAAGCCTAGCTGATTCATCTTGCCGTGATTCACTCTGTCTAGACGCAAAATCCACCCCATCTGTTCCCACTGGCTTTTTCCGTCATAACACTTGCTCGCTGAGAAAACAAACAGGAATCGTAACCTCCCTGACTGCCAGACACTGGCGCGTTTGAGAATGCCCCCAAAATGCACAGAACGTAGCGAATGGTAATGGACGCACCGGAGGATGACTGCGCCAAAATCCGAACTCCAGGCGGTAAAGCCATTCCAACAAACTGAGCCACACGCCTTCAATTGGACTCGTTGCCAACCAGACGGTGCCAACTCGGACAGAAGGAGCACTTGAGAATGCAGGATGAGGTTTATGAAACAACTGTATTGCTGTTCAAGTCTTCCCTGTGGACTATTTTGACTTCACTGGGGATCTGCAGCAAGAAATACTGTGCAGACCATTTCCTTATGTGGAAATCCCTGCTTGGTCCCGATCGAACACAGTTAAAACATGACTGAACATGATAGTTGTGGGGAGTGAAACGTCAGACACGCTGGAGCACAATACGGTGCTTGACATTTTGTACTCGGGACTGGCAGAAGCAAAAGTAAGTTAAGGCGTGCAAGTAATTTTGTGGCTCTGTGGGCGAACGTTTAGAGCGTTTGTCTTGCGTCTGCTCGCTCGCGGCTGATGGGTGCGGCGTTCCTAGCTTCACATAAATTATGCCAGAGTTGCATCCTTGGGCAAGGCGCTTCACCAGCATTGCCTCACCTACTGATGAGTAAAAGTGGTCACTGGGCGCTGCCCCTACCAAGGAGTAAAAGTGGTCACTGGGCGCTGCCCCTACCGAGGAGTAAAAGTGATCACTGGGCGCTGCCCCTACCCAGGAGTAAAAGTGGTCACTGGGCGCTGCCCCTACCCAGGAGTAAAAGTGGTCACTGGGCGCTGCCCCTACCCAGGAGTAAAACTGGTCACTGGGCGCTGCCCCTACCCAGGAGTAAAAGTGGTCACTGGGCGCTGCCCCTACCCAGGAGTAAAACTGGTCACTGGGCGCTGCCCCTACCCAGGAGTAAAACTGGTCACTGGGCGCTGCCCCTACCCAGGAGTAAAACTGGTCACTGGGAGTTGCACAGCGGCGACTGGGAATGAAATTATCCACCAACATTTTCTTTAAAAGGGACACAAAGAGAGATTATGCTTATGATGATTATGATGATTCTAATACTGGTTAGGAGAGTAAAATGTTATTATTTCACGAGGAATTGGACGTGTGGAATTTACATCATATACCTAACCACCCAAACATAAATATAACTGGTAAATGGATTCACAATAAATTTTGCCTGCAGCAGGTCTCAAACGAAACGTAACTTTTTTTTCGTGCATTTTCGCCCTTTGCTTCCAAAGGCGGTCATCAAAGTAAATTTCTAACACATATTAAAACGTATAAAACTGTTTAGAGCGCTCTATACTTTTAGATCTTTTCCACGCTCTCAGCATGTGTCTATGGCCAGAACAGGAGAAGTCACGTTGACTGCAGAGAAAGACGGCACGTTGTGTGGGCAGCAATGATGTGAGTGCAAGCTGACACTCTCGATACATTTCTCATCCTGTCATATCCTCGCCTGTTGCCGGAGCCTCGATTGTTATCACCGCATTATTTACGGTCACAGCATTCATCTCGGGGTTTACTTGGTCTGCTGTTTTAAACAGCAGTGTCGGGAAAACGCCCACCACCTGTGGCTATTTCAAGCATGGCTAGCAGAGATGGGGATATGACTTATCGTGAGCATCTTGGGTCTCTCGTGTTGCTGACATCAAGGCATGATGCGCGGGAACGAGTGCTGTAGCACCAAAAGTATTTAAGTCTCCCTCGCCTATTCCGTTCTGGATCTTCCCGCCCTCAATACAAAATTCAGAGGGTCGCGCTTTCTATGCAGACATTATTTTTGTCGAATATAAACCGATCTCCGTCACCGCACTCGGTGAATCTGGAGAAAGGACAAAACTATGTATGGAGGAGTCCTCTTGAACCTAAATACAACCATGACCTTTTAGACAAGAACGTATTCAGTTCTGTCCAGTCGCACCATGTCGAGCCACCTCAGCCCAACTTTATATTGCTTTGAAGTCATTCCATCCTCATCATGCATGAACAGATGGGGAAACTTCTAAGCCTCATAGTTCTCCATACGGCGGCTGCCGCCAGAGAGCTCCTACAACCGTCGGAATCCGCGGTCACATGGCCTGCTGTGACTGAGTACTCGGTTCTTGAGCTGGCGTCGTTTCAGGAAGGGTATCGACACCGTTTGCCACATGATCCAATCTACTAATCAAATTCTATTTCAGAGCCGTAACCTTGCAAAGTAAAGGCAATGGACAGGCAAAACATAGGCAGAGGACAGGCAAAGGGTATGCAAAAGACAGGCAAAAGATACGCAAAAGACAGTCAAAGGACAGGCAAAGAACAGGTAAATGACAGGCAAAGAACAGGCAAGGGACAGGCAAGGGACAGGCAAAGAACAGGCAAAGGACAGGCAAGGGACAGGCAAAGGACAGGCAAAATGGGCAGGCAAGGGACAGGCAAGAGACAGGCAAGGGACAGGCAAGGGACAGGTAAGGGACAGGCAAGAGACAGGCAAGGGACAGGCAAGCAAATGATAAGCAATTATAAGCAAAGGATAGGCAAGGGACAGGCAAGGGAAAGGCAAGAGACAGGCAATGGACAGGCAAGGGACAGACAAGGGACAAGCTACGGACAGGCAAAGAACAGGCAAAAGGCAAGCAAATGATAAGCAATTATAAGCAAAGGATAGGCAAAGGATAGGCAAAGGATAGGCAAAGGATAGACAAAGGATAGACAAAGGATAAGCAGAGGATAAGTAAAGAACAGGCAAAGCTTCAGCAAAAGTACTTTTATTTTATTTTAGACAGGGACCGAACCCATGACCTTCTGCTTAACAACCGAGACGTCCTGACAATTCCAGCTGTCTCGGAAACGAGGACAAGTTAAGAGTCACCATTTCATTTCATAGAGGAGTTACCCTTTTCCCCCCCATGACTCTTTCCTCATGAACAAGCATGAAGCCCACCTCCCTTACCCCCTAGACACCCCCCTCCTCTACACATACACCTCCAGAACCACCCCCACCCCCCTTTCCTCCCAGATTCCCAATTTCTCGGCATGGGGTCTAGACAGCCCGACTCCTTGAGAAAGGCAAGTCCGGCCCAAAAACAACAGCGGGGTGAGATTAATGTGGTGGGAGTGGGCACATCAAAGTGCCCCCTTACCGACTAATTACCGTCAGGACGGGAGATAGTGGCCGTGGTAATAGTGGCAGGAGGTTCCCAGCACGGAGCCCGCCTCCAGCTTTGATCGCTCTCCACCCCTTCACTCGTACCCCACGTTCAGATTAATTAAGTGGGGTGGTGTCTTCTCCGCGGGCGAGGGTGACTTCGGGGTGCGACACCCGGTAACCCAGCTATCCAACATCACAACTTTCTCTCTCGCGGTGTGACTCGCTTCCGGTGAGGTGTCGCTCGCGTCTGTCTGCCTCCGTAGGAAAGACTCTCAGTGTCCTCAGCTGACTTCCACGGGGTCAGAGGTCAGGAGAGTGAAGTGAGAGGTCGTCTTCCCAGACTTCTAAAATTCTGTTAGAGCAGCCTTGTCCTTTCCTGCGACCAAGGGGAGTAAGAATAGTGCCCTGATGGCTGTCATGTAGTAAACGTGTGATCCCCAGGAGCTCCAACAGAGTGGTGGATTCGAAGCCACTCTCTGTTTCGTTGTTGAAAAAAGTAAACCCGCAGTAAGGCACTTCTGTGAATGTTTCAACTTTATACATTAAATTCTTTTGTTGGTGACGACTTGTTAATTCTTTCCTTTTTCCACACCCGAAATGCCTATCATTGCAGCTTCACGTCCATTGCAACCTCGTGTCCATTCCATACTTTATCGGTTGTTCTCGTCTGAATCTATCCATCTTCCACACAAACTTTCCAGCTACCATTTTTTCGGCCATCTCTTTCAAACCGCCCAATCATCATTTCTCTACCACATTTTTGCCGTCCCTACTGATTCCCGATCTATGCACTCTTCCAGGTTCAGGGTGGCGATGCATCACGTAAGGGATGAAGACCCGACTGACCATAATGATGGATGACGTGATGGATGACGTGATGGATGACGTGATGGATGACGTGATGGATGACGTGATAGATGACGTGATAGATGACGTGATGGATGACGTGATGGATGACGTGATGGATGACGTGATGGATGATGTGATGGATGGCGTGATGGATGACGCGATGGATGACGTGATGGATGATCCCGGGCTATCGGGACAGCTGCCTAAGTTCTCTTCTGGGCCCGTATTCACAACGGTGATTTATCGGCGATTTATTTTATCTCCGATGTATCTCTAAACCCAGACGATTCCAACTGCCTGTTCCGCTCTCCCTTGGCTGGAAACCAGTATATATAGCATAGCGCAACCTAGGATCCTCTGACGAGCGTACCTTATCTAACCGATCAAGATAACGCGGGGCTAGGGGATAAATCGAGTGTTAAAAAGATAAATCGCCGTTGTGAATACGGGCCCTGGCCGCAAGGTCAGACCCCTCCATGTGGGAGGTCGCCTTGTTTCCAGGTCAAATACGGGGAAAACTAAATTCCTTTGAGATGCCACCTTTGTGACAGTTCTTTATTGATTGGGACAGGTTGTTTTATTTTCTTCTCGGAGTTGTGATTTTGAGAGACTTCCCCGTTAGAACTTTTGATTATTGAAACACGAACGTCTTCGATATTTTACTTCGGTAATAAGGGAAATTGATATTTCTTTTTGCCTAACGTAATGGAACCATGCTGTTTGTTGTCCCCGCCCCCCAAAAAACCAACAACAAACAAACAGCAACAAAAAAAACCCCACAAAACCACCCGATTACAAGCCTGTTTAGAAAAGTCCAAAGAATAGACCATTTTCCTTCATTGCGTCCGGTAATGGCCACATTGAAAAATGTAGCGTCCAGTGTAAGTGTGAAGAGTAATAAAGAAGGAAAATATACTGGAAATAATATAATCCACACTGTATGATCAGATGAAATGTTTGTTCTCCATGAAGTTCGCAGATACATTCCACCCACCCACGCCACCTTCTCCCATTAGCCGAAGATACTATCGTTGACCAGTCTTGAGTTGTCTGATTTCTCACCTCCGCTAGAGATTTTGGTGTGGAACTCAAACACAATACCAGGGGAAGTTTTCCCACTTTAAATCTCCTGACTGACGTATATATTAGCGGTGTGCTTTCACCTGTTATCTATGTAACGTGGCAGTTCTCGAACTTTGGTCGTGGCAGCGAGGATGCAACCTCTCTGCTCTGATGTGCCTTGGCCTCCTACCCCAACTCAGTCGTTTGGACTGTCTGAGAAATCTCTACTCCCAACTTTCGGCGGAGATTTCCCTCCAGAAAAATTATGGAAAGAGCCAGAGAGAGAGAGAGAGAGAGAGAGAGAGAGAGAGAGAGAGAGAGAGAGAGAGAGAGAGAGGGAGAGAGAGAGAGAGTGAGAGTGAGAGAGAGTGAGTGAGAGAGTGAGTGAGAGAGTGAGTGAGAGTGAGAGTGAGAGAGTGAAAGTGAGGGAGAGAGAGAGTGAGAGAGAGAGAGAGAGGAGAGAGAGAGAGAGAGAGAGAGGCGAAAAAGAGGGGGTGAGAGAGAGAGAGAGAGACGAAAAAGAGAGGGTGAGAGAAAGAGAGAGAGAGAGGGAGAGAAAGCAAGAAAAAGCATGGAAACAAAAGGGACTCACTATGTATTAAAGTCTACGAGATAGCATCTCCATTACATTTTTTAAAGTTCTGAAGATAGTATGATCTGGATCTCGTTTATCCACCTAACTTAATGGTCTGATTCTCTTCTTTTTTTTTAAGTTAGCTCTACCGTGCATGACAAATTTGTTAGATTTGCTGCAACATTCAGTCCATAATATGATTCCTCATAGTAGAATAATCATTTTGGACGTCTCGCCGCTACAATTAATTAGAAGTTTGATTAAGGCGTTCTGCCATTTTTTTGTGTCCTCTTCTAAAAATAGTTTGCAAACGAACATATATTTTGCTTTGAGAGGTGGGGACTGGGAGTGGGGATGGGGGTGGGGGCTGGAGTCAACGTTTAATGAGTTCAGACTCCCGGAGGAAAAGTTTGCGTTACCGACACTTAATGAATAGAACGCACCCAAACAACACTTAAGACACGAGAGTGGTTTCGATGTTGCCAACGTGCTCTCAGTTTGGTGTGTAAAGTGCTGCCAGGGTTCACGCTATCGAGTCTAATCATTCATGGCTTGAGGTCGCGGAGTGAGACGTTGCTGAGCACTGTTCCAGGCAGAAAGGACCGCCTATCTGTAGCAGCGGTCCTCGGCCCGTTTTGTGCTCAGTGAGGAAGCTACCTGGACTTTGATTGCGATCCTCATTGCGATAAACTGTGAAGACCCTTAGCCGTTACTCAGCTCTATTGGACAGTTGCGTACTGAGAGCGCAGTAAATTAGCATCAAACTCGGATTATGACTCAGCGATAGCTTCCATTGCCCTTTGTTGGCGCTTTGCTCAAGCCACGGGGGCCTGCAGCCAACACAAAGAGCGGATGAAGCAGTCTCCACTATCAAAAACGGTAGTCGTAAACAAGAGCAGGTTCCTCCGCCTGGCTCCAAGACCGATGTCTGCCTGCCTTTAAAGCTTCATCGTCCCACCTACGTGAAAAGCGAGCTGCAGTTTTTGTACAAGTGGCTGAAAGTGGCGCGAAAACTTTGGGTTTGCTCTGGGACTTTGTTCTCCTCTGTGAGTGGAAAACCTCAGCCGCCCTCTTTACGCGTGTGTGTGTGTGTGTGTGTGTGTGTGTGTGTGTGTGTGTGTGTGTGTGTGTGTGTGTGTGTGTGTGTGTGCGTGCGTGCGTGTGTGTGTGTGTGTGTGTGTGTGTGTGTGTGTGTGTGTGTGTGTGCGTGTGTGTGTGTGTGTGTGTGTGTGTGTGTGTGTGTGTGCGTGCGTGCGTGTGTGTGTGTGTGTGTGTGTGTGTGTGTGTGTGTGCGTGCGTGTGTGTGTGTGTGCGTGTGTGTGTGTGTGTGTGTGTGTGTTCCTCAAGTATTCTATTACTAAAGCAGTCAACGTCCAACAGTTATGAAAAATGTACACACTTGACAAAACGTGCATGACATCAAGAGCGTGGGCTATCGTCTGTGCCGAGCTTCGCTATATTTGTTCATTGAAACATTAAGTGTTATTCACAGAAAATTCCAACATAAATCAAGATTAGTTCTGATTCATTAGACCGCCGCTAATTTCGGACTCAGAAATAAAACGACCAACCGCACGCAGTCTTACTTCGTGTGATCTTGGCCTTGTCAAACGGAATGCCTAAACTTCAAACTTATACGGTGAAAGAAGGTACCTGTACGTTCTTCAACAGATGTGATCAGAACTCTGCAAAAGGTCTGTCTCTGGCACCTCACGGCTCGAGGCATCCTCCCCTGTTTGCGACTCTCTCCTGTT
>JAWQFJ010015471.1:5000-26158 GCA_034096865.1 Theodoxus fluviatilis
CACAAGCCTCTCGTCATTCTGAACACAGAGATGTAATACTATCTCTGACACAGGTTGGTCACGTGATTTCGAATCCACATTCCAATGATTCTACCAATCAAAATTCAACAGGATCAGAAGACCATTGAGAGTAAAAAGAGGCGATTCTATTTCACTCCAATTATTTATCCCGATAGATAAACACAAATTTGGTGTTCTAATAAAACTAATCTATGAGATTTTCAGGAAATCATTTGAGAACTACTTTTAGCGCGAACGTGTCTATAAGGTTGTAAACTGCCTTAAGCACGTGCGATTGTGTATATATACAGTAGTCGCCGCTTATTAAAAACACATTGGGACCGAACAAAAGTGTTTTTAATAAGCGGCGTTTTTATTAACCGGCACTTCCCGCTTCACCAAGCCGTTGCGTTTCTTCCACCTGTTAAACCACCCATTTGTAGCTTTGAATTCGGAGCGACCAAGCTGGGAAGCAATCTGTTCCGCCTTCTGACACAGGATTGGGCCGTTTACAGGTGTGTTGCGCGCTTGGATAGAGTCGAACCACCGCTTTAAGCCATCTTCTGTCTCTTTATCCTTCCCGCAGCGCCGACGCTTCCTTTGGCCTTGACTGGAGCCCTCTGCGATATCAGCCATAAGTTCATCTTCTTTTTTCAGTGTCTGGCACAGAAATGATGCCGACACACCCAAAATGTCAGCACCCTCCCTCAGACTTTTAGAATTTAGCTCTCGGTAGCGATCAAGCAAGTCCACTTTGTCTTTGGGTGTCATTTCTGTTCTTTTTCTTTTCTTTGGAGCTGAAGTTAAAGCCATTTTCTGATTCACTGCTTATCCAGCGAGACTAGACAGTGTTGAATTGACATCTGACGGTTTGCTGACAAGGTACGTGTAATCACTGTTCACACAAACGCTGAAGCGTCTTTAGTTGTCATCTAACGGTTTGCTGACAAGAATTCACAACCAGAGATCGACTCTGACCCTCCGAACTCGCTCAATGAAGTATAAATATTGCTGTTGTATTCAAAGTCCTTATAATTAGTAGAGTTCACAATATTACACTCTTGTGATTCGAATTTTACCGCACACAAGTTTTACATTCATGGGAAATCGATGTTTAGAAAATGAACTGACGGAAAAATGGCTGCCAGTATGGAGTGTATCACAACAAGCGGAGGAATACACTCACGATGTGATATGGCATTCAGCGTGGCTGTTCAGAACGGTGGTATGCATGTTATGGAAGAATTTAGGCTATCACGTGACCAACCTGTTGCTGAGACTATATTCACTAGTCTCAGCCACGCTGAATGGCCTCTCGTGTGACCTCCGTATGAATAAATTGGCCAAAAACCTTCCATCACGTGATGTGAACTGTGCTAGAGATACTTTTGCCGGTAGGCGAAATCTCTCGTTTACTAGAATGGAACAGAGGCATGGAGGTCATTCCAGATAGAGGGAGCCTGATAAAAGAAAGAGCGTTCACCAAATTTTGTTTTAACTGGAGGGTTCTCCGGGGACCTGAGGATTCTTGTGTCAGCGGAAGAGCGTAGCTGTCTAGCGGGTGTGTAGGTGTGCATGGGTTTAGAGAGATATTGAAGAAGGGATTCAGCGAAGTAGTAGTAGCAAAGACAGGCAATCTTGAATTGGACCCTAGCACTAATGGGCAACCAGTGGAGATAGCGGAAGAGAGGAGTGAGATGATCTGACTTTTTTGACTTACAGATGAGTCGAGCTGCAGCATCTTGCACTCTTTGAAGTTTATCAGTGAGATATGTGGGACAGCCAGCAAGAAGGCCGTTGCAATAATCCAGGCGACTGAGAATAAGAGCACAGACTAAGATAGTAGTAGCTTGAGTAGTGAGAAGGTGTCCGGTTGCGCTTATCTGTCTGAGTTGTATGTATGCGGATTTGCAAGTGTTTTGGACAAAGTCGGAAAGAGAGAGATGAGAGTCGAGGGTGACACCAAGGTTTTTGACTGATGGAACAAAGGCGACGTCAGCGTCTCCAACCCTGACAGAAGACGGGAGGGATGGAGGCGTCACTAGTCTCTGAGACTTGACAAGAAGGCATTCGGTTTTGGAATCGTTCAGCTGGAGTTTGTTGTGTGACATCCATGACTTAACATCAGAAAGACAGGTCTGTAGAGTGTCTAACGTGGGTTGGAATTGATCTAAGTTGTTGTAGTAGGAGTAGTAGTTGTTGTAGTGGTATTTTGAGTAGTAGTTGTTGTAGTAGTAAAGACTAATAGTAGAAGTGGTAATAGCAATAGTAGTAGTAGCAAAAGTGGCAGTAGTAGTAGTAGCAGCAGCAGCAGTAGTACTATTGGTAGTGGTGGTAGTAGTAGTAGTAGTAGTAGTAGTAGTAGTAGTAGTAGTAGTAGTAGTAGTAGTAGTAGTAGTAGTAGTAGTAGTAGTAGTAGTAGCAGTAGCAGTATTAGCAGTTGTTGTTGTCTTTATTTTGTCCCTATTCTAGATGAAATTTTCAATGGGGCATTTTACACTTGGTGGCCGCTGTGCAGCACTTAGCAACCGGTGTCAAGCCTGGATAGGGGAGGCATGACTAATGGAGCACTTAGTGCAAGGATGCAACTCCAGAATCCATGCTTCTTCTAGCTGCGAATCGACTGCAGACGAACACCGTAACACCGGACTAGAGGCCGGGTTTTTCAAGGCACACCTGTCATTCAATACCGCACGCTAAAGAGGTTGGGGTTGTTGGCAAGAAATTTAGTTTCGGTGTATGTGGATTGCATTCAGACAAAATCATCGTACATGAGGCAGCTTGGTGTTCTATGAGTGTACCTATTTGACAGTAGTTCCCTGCAACTATGTTGCTTGGATGAACTTCGCCCAATCATCACGTGTGCTTTGCCTTCATCAGTGGGCACACGTTTACAGGGAATGAGCTACAGGAAACTTCGCCACCTCGGGGGTGAACGACCTCTACTGTGCTGCACGACACTGTCCTTTCAGTCCACAGTTTACGAGAAAGAGTCGAGTGAGTAATAATGACACCTCAAACTGTTTGGATCGGTGACCTGGGCTGTCATTCACGTTCGAAAAGCTTGGCGAGAGCCAGCAGCGAGAAAATGGAAATTGGCGCCAATAACTCGAGCGTCCGCGGCGCGTTCCCTAGGAGCGGTCAGAATTAAGGATCGCCTCGCCTGCGAGTGGTCTTTTACCACGCCAGCTGACGGAAGAAACAGGAGTCGGTATCAAGACTGCGACCAGTAGTAGGCAGCGTTGGGATTTGGAGCAAGAATTGACTAATTGGACGTTGCGTAGGAAACAGCGATCGCTCCCTAAGAAAAGGGTAGATTGCCTTTGATCGCTTTTGACTAACTTTGCTAATAATTGATCGACTTGGGGAACGTGTCTCTATTCGTTTGCAGACCTCACTCGTGATGTCATTGCTGAGCGTTGTGTGTGTGTGGTTTTTTATTAGAAAAAACGCGGGAAATCCTCAGTGACTACTCGTCTTGGTATTTCTGTTATCGGCATGTTTCTATTCTTACAGACCCATTGCGCTGATTCACTCAAGGTTTCAGTTTCACTGATAAGCATGGGAAGCATAAAAAACAGGTTATTTTATTTTTATATCTTCGACAGCCGAAATACACGTAATGGCATCACGTGTACGAAAGGCGGTGAGACACCCCAGTATGTGGTCACCGCTCGTTCCTGGGCGCTGCTCATTATCATTAGAATCAGTGAAGCATTATGCGTGCATTACCTCGTTCACGTTTCTCTTCAGCTGAGTGTTGTTACAGCATAACCCCCACCCCCCACCCCCACCCCCACCCCCACCCCCACCCCCACCCCACCCCCCCAAAAAAAAAGAAAAAGAAAAAGAAGAGTGTTTTTAAAAATCACTGATTACCTATATACATGCACTTCGAGTATTTAAAAAAACTGACACATGAACCGTACATGATACCACTGCCAGATACCTCACCGACCAGCTCTGTGTTAATGGAGAACGCCTTCAAATCACTCCTTCAGTTAATCTGTAATAATTATAGAACATGTTTAACCTAGACGCACGATTAAAGTTTGCGGAATTGACGGGGTGTTGAAAAGACAATGCATGCGTCCCCACGACCAGGAAGGTAAAGATTTCCTGTTTGAGTAAACACCCAGACTGGATGGAAAGTCGCGATACAAAGTGAAACGCCTTCAACCTTTAACCTTTACCTGATCGACCATTACGAGTAACCCGAGGCGGGTTTCTCAGAAGTGATCCTAACGCAACATACGGGTTTCCCAGAAGCAACCCTAACGCCATTCTAGTAAACTAGAGATTCCGCCTACCGGCGATACTACTGACTCGGGTTTACAGAATGTCCTAACGCATCAAACGCGGTCCTCTCGCGCGACCAGAGACGCGTTTCTTTGCGAAAGGCATCTTTTAAAACTGTCCAGAGATTAGCGCTTACGGCGAGCGCCTGCGTGGACAGATTCAAATAGGAGAAAAGCTTTGGGTTTCGCGAGCGTTCGCCGTGAGCGCTCATCTCAGAACTTTTCTTTTAAACCTTTCGAAATGAAACGCGACCCTAGTCCCGCGAGAGGATCACGTTTTATGCGTTAGGATCGCTTCTGGGAAACACGCCTCAGTTGTCCGCCAGTAATCCTTTCAGCTGGCTTTGAACTCAGCCACTTGAATGTGTAGATGTTGATCTGCAAGTCTTTGAATAGTCTTAAAAGAATGTTACGAGATCGTGAAGGAGTTTCTCCATTTTCATGAAAACAGGGGTGGTATTTACTAATTGCAATTTAATATTTACACTTTCTTCGGGGTTGTGACATGGACGAAGGGGAGCATAGAAACACATATGAATGAATCTTTCGGTGTCCAACAGCTAAAATAAATTTTATAAATCGGCATTGTGAAATATGTCTTCAAACAGTCCGTCAAAATTCTGCGCCTCTGAAAATTATATTTGGCTACAGCCATTTTACGCTGTTGCTTCAATCTATTTACACCTGTTTGTAATTTGCATTAATTTCTATCCCCGCGGGACTTTTCATCTCATACTCATACCGATTAAAAGAATAGTTCTGTTCGTGGATATTGGTACACAGCAAGCTAGATGTTCAGTAATTATTGGTGTGGAGAAACTTTGTTTGCAACCATTACTACATATATGACAAAATGGGAATAAATGTTGTTTTTATTCGTTCAGATTCCGGCTCTCTTTCCGAGATGAATCAGTGATGAGACCATGTCATCTCAGAAGCCACGACAGGGGAAGGGATTCCAATATCTTGTCGAATTTTTATTTGTTTGTTTCTTCTTTTTTTTCTTTTCTTTTTTTTGGGGGGAAGACTTTTCAGCCTCTACAGTGAACGTTATAAGGAACAATATTATACTTTGTTGATGCGTGCAAACTCTTGACTGACCCATTTCTTTTCGTCGCATTTTCTCCCAATAGCAACCATCAATATTTTGGGCACAACCGTTCAGATGTGTTCTTTACCTGACTGAAGTGGTCGCACTGTGAAGAAACTTGGTTTGTGTTATAGTTGTTTAAATTGGGAAAATAAATCACCAATCAGAAGAGCCTTGGTACATGTTCATCGTAGAGGAAACGTCTAACTGATTGGTACTCGTCATCTGGACAGACCTATATTTAAAAAAAAACACGTGAAGAAGCCTGCCGACGCGCGTTGCATAGACGCGAAGAAAGCAAGGATCGTGCGAGGAATAGGCCGGTGTCAACACGTGTCAATGTTTGATAACCTTTGCTCCAGATGGAAAGGCTGCCTAATGCTGACAAATCCTGACACATTTTGACATTGGCCTATTCTTCGCAAGGTCCTCGCCTTCCTCGCTTCTATGCAACTCAGGACTGGTTTGCCTTTTAGTTCTTTAGGATTTGAAAGTATCACTCGAGAAAAAAGCGTCAAAATAAGAAAGTATCACTTAAGGAGAGGGCATTAAAACATTACTATTGTGAGAGAATATTTTCACCGATCAGGTACTTAACCTCTAGAGTGACCAATAGCTGAGAATCATGGCCAACGTTACTTCGACTGTTGTGTCTGTCTGTGGCCAAACGTATTGCATGAGTTGCAGTGCAAATAGAAATGATTGGCGTTTCATTGGGATCTTTTTCCATTCAAGAACGCACATGCACACAAAACGTAGCTGTTAGATATATATACCTTTGCTCCAAATAATTGATGTGCATAAAGTTAGACTTTTACGTAGAAAGCACTCTCTCCAAGCTCTCTCGCTTTCTCTCTCTCTCTCTCTCTCTCTCTCTCTCTCTCTCTCTCTCTCCCCCTCTCTCTCTCTCTCTCTCTCTCCCTCCCTCTCTCTCTCTCTCTCTCTCTCTCTCTCTCTCTCTCTCCAGGCTCTCTCTCTCCAGGCTCTCTCTCTCTCTCCAGTCTCTCTCTCTCTCTCTCTCTCTCTCTCTCTCCAGGCTCTCTCTCCAGGCTCTCTCTCTCTCTCTCTCTCTTTCTCTCTCTCTCCAGTTTCTCTCTCTCTCTCTCTCCAGTCTCTCTCTCTCTCTCTCTCTCACACACACACACACACACACACACACACACACATGAAGATACACATAAACTGTACACTATTATACCTATGTGCACGTATGCACAGCTTGCATGCAACGAGCGTTGCACTGGCGCAAACTCGTCCACTAAACCGTAACACCTGCTCCAAAGCATATACGCACGGGTACACTTGTCGTACACACACGTATAAGCCCATCCGGGTGCACTCAGACAGGCTTAATACGGGTGGCAGACGGATCAGGAAACTTGGAGGTCTTCAGCTCAGACGTTAACCTAGTTAACGAAACGAGCCTATACCTACCGAAGCAGCCAACCAGCTTGCGTCATGCAGCCAGGGGAAGTCCCGTCACCCTCGGATTCCAAGTAGTGTTTATTAGTTGCCTTTGTGATTCCTGCCTGGCGTGATTACTGTTGCTACCGGGTGTTCACCAGTACAAGTCAACACTCTACCCTGATTTTCGCACATGACTTCCTGGCCGAGTGCACTAGACATTTTAAAAAATCTGAAAACTAGGTGACTGTCACTTTCGGTTCCATTTTAGAGGAATAAACACATGACAAGAATGGTCCTTGGAAAGGTATCTTGTACATCGAAGTCGATAAGCTGAATGAATATCATTATGACACAAGTCAACATTCAGATGCTCCACCTCAATATTTCCTTCATGATCTACAACTTTTAAAAAAGGTAATAGGACAATGCATCTAAACACTCAGGGTTTACATGCTATCTTCATATTCTTTATAAAACGGCAAAGCCGAGTGGTCAACGTAATCGACTATCAGCCCTCTGTGGGTTGGGGGCAAGCATAGGCCCATCGCTTCTCCCTTCAACATTCGGAAGAGCTGAATATCTAGAGAAACTGTGACACATTTGCTCTCATTCAAATCAGTTCTGGTGACTCTCGTGATCTATTGCCTTACATATCCTACAAAATCCGAAAGGCCACAAACATTATCTATTCATTCATTATGCATTTCGACTATCACTTCGTCGTTTGGGGATCAGTCCTCGCCAGCTATCGGTGCCGCTTACGTCATACTGGGCGCTGCATCGTGAGGACCAGGAGTGACAGACCCAAAGAGAACAGTTTTGTATGCTTTCTGTGTACAGACAGCCATTGAGAGTACTCCACAGAGGACACCAAGCAACAAACATGTACCACTCTGCAACATACAGTCAAAGATTCCATGTATCCTGTGTACAGACTTTGCCAAGCAACAAACACGTGTCACTATGACACATGCAGTCAAAGATTCCATGCATCCCGTGTACAAACAGACCTTACCAAGCAACAAACATGTGTCACTACGAAACAGAATGCAGTCAAAGACTCCATTCATGCTGTTTACAAACAGGTACTGAGGGTACTCTACCCAGGGTTCCGAGCAACTAAACGAAACATTGTTCAATCAAAGTAGAAATGACAGAGACATGGTCTGATGCACATGGCAATGGCTATTCCATGGGCCTCTTTTGGAGCCATTAAAATTAGGAACTTAATTGTTCTATGAAAAAGCGCATTACAATACATTCACTTCATACATTGACACCGATTGGGCAAGCTGGTTCATCTGTGTTGCATCACTCTATCCACCTGTTCACACTGGCCATGTCTTGAGGATGGCTGGTGACCGTCTCCCCAAAATGATCTTCCTCTCTGAGCTGGCTGTTGGTGCACAGGTCCCTGCAGATCCAATCAAGCGCTTCAAGGACGGCGTCAGGTTCACTCTCAGAGCTGGGAGTCCCTGGCGCTCGCCCATCACAGCCTTGAAGGAACGGCGATTGCTGAGTTTGAGTCAACCCGCAGAGAGAGGGGGATGGGTCTTGGTGCTGTGGCATGCCCGGTCTGTGACCGCCTCTGTGCTTCGCAGTTCGGGCTGCAGTAGCATCTTCAGCGCCACTGACGTCTTCGTCGCCCGCGACGGACATCTGAGAAGAGAACCCTGTCTACGTACACCAGCCAGTGCCCTTCCCCACCCTCACCCCTTTCTTATCCCAAAAACCTCCTCACAAAACACAATTCTCCGCTTTTTTAATCTTGAGCGTACACAAATTATTTTGTATTATTGATTATAAATACTTTAAAAAACAGTTAATTCAAAGCTATCTGTAAATAATGATCTTATGATCACGCACTCACGCGCGCGCAGTCCCACACATACACACGCACACGCACGCACACACGCACACCCACGCACACACGCACACGCACGCGTGCACACGCACACACACACACACACACACAAACAATCACGTGGGTCATAAACTGTCCTTACAAAATATTTGGCACTATTGATTATGAAATATTACAAAATTGTAGAAAAGTATCTAATGATCGCGCACATCCACATCCACACAGATTCTCGCCCTCACTCACTCACTCACTTGCTCACACACTCGCTCGCTCACTCACTCTCCTATCCACCCATGCACACACTCACTCATTCACTCACTCACCCACTCATTTACTCACGCACTCACTTACCCACTCATTTACTCACGCACTCACTCACCCACTCATTCACTCATGCACTCACTCACCCACTCATTCACTCACGCACTCACTCACCCACTCATTCACTCACGCAGTCATTCACTCACGCACTCACTCATTCACTCACGCACTCACTCACCCACTCATTCACTCACGCACTCACTCACCCACTCATTCACTCACTCACTCACTCATTCACTCTCGCACGCACGCACTCACTCATTCACACACTCGCTCACTCACTCACCTATCCACTCATGCACCCACCCACTCATTCACTCACGCACGCACCCACTCACGCGCGCACGCGCGTATTTCTGAAGCTTCTCTGAAATTTTCTGTGTCAAAGATATATTATTTTTAACCCAAGAAGGTGTGTCTTCACAAATTCTACAATTTCTGTACTTATACTGAAGTCAGTCATTTTTCACCAGCATTCGATATAAGTCATCGATTAGTACGACAAAAATTATCTTCTGGTGAGTTTTCTATATTCGCAAAACGATGGGTAAGCTCTCTCTCTCTCTCTCTCTCTCTCTCTCTCTCTCTCTCTCTCTCTCTCTCTCTCTCACACACACACACACACACACACACACACACACACACACACACACACACACACACACACACACACACGCACACACACACACACACTTCCGTACGCAGAAGTCTTGTTTCCCGATTTTCATTCATGAAAGTCACACAGCACGTGCGATACGTGAGCGTAGGCGCGTGAGCTGGCACGGTAAAATCCCACTCTATATTATCCGCAGCTTTTATCACCTCCTCCTTCATGACCTCCGGAAAACGGAAGCAGGTACTGAGCATTCTTCCATGAGCAGACGACACATTTCCTCCACAGAGCGTATGACATCCACGTTCGAAGTCCGAGGGAGCGAAAGGATGTGTGTACATGTAAGTAGCTTGCTTTTCTCTCGCCCTGCTTCATCACGCCACCGTTCCGGATGGACTTCCATTCGCGTGAAGTAGAGAGATATGTTCCAGTGTGTCGAGTAGCTCCCGCACTCTCAGGGGTGGGGGTGGTTGTGGAGGTGGTGATGGGTATGGGGATGGGGATGGGTTGTTTCGCATTGTTCTGGGTTTTCACGCGTGCTCCATTGAAGCAGCGGTGATGGTGATGAGGATGGTGATGGTGATGGGGACGGGGATGGGGATGGGAGTGGGAGTGGAGGGAAATATGGAGTTGGGGTAAATGTGGTGGAGAATGCGTGAACAGTTTACTGTTTCGCAGTGTTCTGGATTTTCACGCGTGCATCATTGAAGCAGCCGGTTATAATAGTTATCATTCGATGAATCACAGAAAGTCCAAAGCAGCGAAATTGTGCGTATGTTTCATGCATGCGTGAACGCATGCCTGTGTGCATGTATGTGAGCCCGAGGCGTTAACGAGTGTGTGTGTGTGCGCGCATATGCGTGTACGTGAGTGTGTCAGTCTGCTAGTATTGTTAACTATCGAGGGAAAGGGCGAGCGTAATTGCGTGTACGCTCATGAGCGTTATGTCAGTTATTACCAGTGTACCCAAGTTAGTATCAAAGATCTGTGAAGAGGCACGCTGCACCAAAGCCCAGACTGCGAGAGGCGAGCGACGCCACTGATTTAAGTCCATCCCTGCGACATTGCAACAGCAGACTTCCAGTGTCCTGTCTGTTCACGACTCAGCAAATCCCGACTTATACTGTACATGTAGAGCTATTCCCGTGGGCACAGGTGCGTCTTCCTGGATACTCCAGGGCCCACCGTGATGATAGTCGTGACAGTTTAGGCAAATGTTTGTAGCCATGGCCGTGGAAATGCGTGTGTACGAAAGTGTGGCAAAGCTCAGTAGTTGTAGCATGAGGGACTCATTTCCGACAAGATTGCAAGAACCAAATTCTAGATGACTTGCATAAATTGGGTATTCACTTTTACACAATAAATTTCTGCAACGGAACAGCGCGCCCGCACGCACACGCACGCACACACGCACACACACATACAAGGGTACGCCCACATACACAGAGAGACAACACACTACACACACACAGGACACACACACATATATGAAGCGCGCGCTTGCGCGCGCACGCTCGGACTCTCTTAGTAGCCTAGTGTCTGATCACATGCATACCTCCTGCCATGCCAGGAGGTATGCATGTGATCAGACACTAGGCTACTATGTGTGTGTGTGTGTGCGCGCGCAAGCGCGCGCTTCATATATGTGTGTGTGTCCTGTGTGTGTGTAGTGTGTTGTCTCTCTGTGTATGTGGGCGTACCCTTGTATGTGTGTGTGCGTGTGTGCGTGCGTGTGCGTGCGGGCGCGCTGTTCCGTTGCAGAAATTTATTGTGTAAAAGTGAATACCCAATTTATGCAAGTCATCTAGAATTTGGTTCTTGCAATCTTGTCGGAAATGAGTCCCTCATGCTACAACTACTGAGCTTTGCCACACTTTCGTACACACGCATTTCCACGGCCATGGCTACAAACATTTGCCTAAACTGTCACGACTATCATCACGGTGGGCCCTGGAGTATCCAGGAAGACGCACCTGTGCCCACGGGAATAGCTCTACATGTACAGTATAAGTCGGGATTTGCTGAGTCGTGAACAGACAGGACACTGGAAGTCTGCTGTTGCAATGTCGCAGGGATGGACTTAAATCAGTGGCGTCGCTCGCCTCTCGCAGTCTGGGCTTTGGTGCAGCGTGCCTCTTCACAGATCTTTGATACTAACTTGGGTACACTGGTAATAACTGACATAACGCTCATGAGCGTACACGCAATTACGCTCGCCCTTTCCCTCGATAGTTAACAATACTAGCAGACTGACACACTCACGTACACGCATATGCGCGCACACACACACACTCGTTAACGCCTCGGGCTCACATACATGCACACAGGCATGCGTTCACGCATGCATGAAACATACGCACAATTTCGCTGCTTTGGACTTTCTGTGATTCATCGAATGATAACTATTATAACCGGCTGCTTCAATGATGCACGCGTGAAAATCCAGAACACTGCGAAACAGTAAACTGTTCACGCATTCTCCACCACATTTACCCCAACTCCATATTTCCCTCCACTCCCACTCCCATCCCCATCCCCGTCCCCATCACCATCACCATCCTCATCACCATCACCGCTGCTTCAATGGAGCACGCGTGAAAACCCAGAACAATGCGAAACAACCCATCCCCATCCCCATACCCATCACCACCTCCACAACCACCCCCACCCCTGAGAGTGCGGGAGCTACTCGACACACTGGAACATATCTCTCTACTTCACGCGAATGGAAGTCCATCCGGAACGGTGGCGTGATGAAGCAGGGCGAGAGAAAAGCAAGCTACTTACATGTACACACATCCTTTCGCTCCCTCGGACTTCGAACGTGGATGTCATACGCTCTGTGGAGGAAATGTGTCGTCTGCTCATGGAAGAATGCTCAGTACCTGCTTCCGTTTTCCGGAGGTCATGAAGGAGGAGGTGATAAAAGCTGCGGATAATATAGAGTGGGATTTTACCGTGCCAGCTCACGCGCCTACGCTCACGTATCGCACGTGCTGTGTGACTTTCATGAATGAAAATCGGGAAACAAGACTTCTGCGTACGGAAGTGTGTGTGTGTGTGTGCGTGTGTGTGTGTGTGTGTGTGTGTGTGTGTGTGTGTGTGTGTGTGTGTGTGTGTGTGTGTGTGTGTGAGAGAGAGAGAGAGAGAGAGAGAGAGAGAGAGAGAGAGAGAGAGAGAGAGAGAGCTTACCCATCGTTTTGCGAATATAGAAAACTCACCAGAAGATAATTTTTGTCGTACTAATCGATGACTTATATCGAATGCTGGTGAAAAATGACTGACTTCAGTATAAGTACAGAAATTGTAGAATTTGTGAAGACACACCTTCTTGGGTTAAAAATAATATATCTTTGACACAGAAAATTTCAGAGAAGCTTCAGAAATACGCGCGTGCGCGCGTGAGTGGGTGCGTGCGTGAGTGAATGAGTGGGTGGGTGCATGAGTGGATAGGTGAGTGAGTGAGCGAGTGTGTGAATGAGTGAGTGCGTGCGTGCGAGAGTGAATGAGTGAGTGAGTGAGTGAATGAGTGGGTGAGTGAGTGCGTGAGTGAATGAGTGGGTGAGTGAGTGCGTGAGTGAATGAGTGAGTGCGTGAGTGAATGACTGCGTGAGTGAATGAGTGGGTGAGTGAGTGCGTGAGTGAATGAGTGGGTGAGTGAGTGCATGAGTGAATGAGTGGGTGAGTGAGTGCGTGAGTAAATGAGTGGGTAAGTGAGTGCGTGAGTAAATGAGTGGGTGAGTGAGTGAATGAGTGAGTGTGTGCATGGGTGGATAGGAGAGTGAGTGAGCGAGCGAGTGTGTGAGCAAGTGAGTGAGTGAGTGAGGGCGAGAATCTGTGTGGATGTGGATGTGCGCGATCATTAGATACTTTTCTACAATTTTGTAATATTTCATAATCAATAGTGCCAAATATTTTGTAAGGACAGTTTATGACCCACGTGATTGTTTGTGTGTGTGTGTGTGTGTGTGCGTGTGCACGCGTGCGTGTGCGTGTGTGCGTGGGTGTGCGTGTGTGCGTGCGTGTGCGTGTGTATGTGTGGGACTGCGCGCGCGTGAGTGCGTGATCATAAGATCATTATTTACAGATAGCTTTGAATTAACTGTTTTTTAAAGTATTTATAATCAATAATACAAAATAATTTGTGTACGCTCAAGATTAAAAAAGCGGAGAATTGTGTTTTGTGAGGAGGTTTTTGGGATAAGAAAGGGGTGAGGGTGGGGAAGGGCACTGGCTGGTGTACGTAGACAGGGTTCTCTTCTCAGATGTCCGTCGCGGGCGACGAAGACGTCAGTGGCGCCGAAGATGCTACTGCAGCCCGAACTGCGAAGCACAGAGGCGGTCACAGACCGGGCATGCCACAGCACCAAGACCCATCCCCCTCTCTCTGCGGGTTGACTCAAACTCAGCAATCGCCGTTCCTTCAAGGCTGTGATGGGCGAGCGCCAGGGACTCCCAGCTCTGAGAGTGAACCTGACGCCGTCCTTGAAGCGCTTGATTGGATCTGCAGGGACCTGTGCACCAACAGCCAGCTCAGAGAGGAAGATCATTTTGGGGAGACGGTCACCAGCCATCCTCAAGACATGGCCAGTGTGAACAGGTGGATAGAGTGATGCAACACAGATGAACCAGCTTGCCCAATCGGTGTCAATGTATGAAGTGAATGTATTGTAATGCGCTTTTTCATAGAACAATTAAGTTCCTAATTTTAATGGCTCCAAAAGAGGCCCATGGAATAGCCATTGCCATGTGCATCAGACCATGTCTCTGTCATTTCTACTTTGATTGAACAATGTTTCGTTTAGTTGCTCGGAACCCTGGGTAGAGTACCCTCAGTACCTGTTTGTAAACAGCATGAATGGAGTCTTTGACTGCATTCTGTTTCGTAGTGACACATGTTTGTTGCTTGGTAAGGTCTGTTTGTACACGGGATGCATGGAATCTTTGACTGCATGTGTCATAGTGACACGTGTTTGTTGCTTGGCAAAGTCTGTACACAGGATACATGGAATCTTTGACTGTATGTTGCAGAGTGGTACATGTTTGTTGCTTGGTGTCCTCTGTGGAGTACTCTCAATGGCTGTCTGTACACAGAAAGCATACAAAACTGTTCTCTTTGGGTCTGTCACTCCTGGTCCTCACGATGCAGCGCCCAGTATGACGTAAGCGGCACCGATAGCTGGCGAGGACTGATCCCCAAACGACGAAGTGATAGTCGAAATGCATAATGAATGAATAGATAATGTTTGTGGCCTTTCGGATTTTGTAGGATATGTAAGGCAATAGATCACGAGAGTCACCAGAACTGATTTGAATGAGAGCAAATGTGTCACAGTTTCTCTAGATATTCAGCTCTTCCGAATGTTGAAGGGAGAAGCGATGGGCCTATGCTTGCCCCCAACCCACAGAGGGCTGATAGTCGATTACGTTGACCACTCGGCTTTGCCGTTTTATAAAGAATATGAAGATAGCATGTAAACCCTGAGTGTTTAGATGCATTGTCCTATTACCTTTTTTAAAAGTTGTAGATCATGAAGGAAATATTGAGGTGGAGCATCTGAATGTTGACTTGTGTCATAATGATATTCATTCAGCTTATCGACTTCGATGTACAAGATACCTTTCCAAGGACCATTCTTGTCATGTGTTTATTCCTCTAAAATGGAACCGAAAGTGACAGTCACCTAGTTTTCAGATTTTTTAAAATGTCTAGTGCACTCGGCCAGGAAGTCATGTGCGAAAATCAGGGTAGAGTGTTGACTTGTACTGGTGAACACCCGGTAGCAACAGTAATCACGCCAGGCAGGAATCACAAAGGCAACTAATAAACACTACTTGGAATCCGAGGGTGACGGGACTTCCCCTGGCTGCATGACGCAAGCTGGTTGGCTGCTTCGGTAGGTATAGGCTCGTTTCGTTAACTAGGTTAACGTCTGAGCTGAAGACCTCCAAGTTTCCTGATCCGTCTGCCACCCGTATTAAGCCTGTCTGAGTGCACCCGGATGGGCTTATACGTGTGTGTACGACAAGTGTACCCGTGCGTATATGCTTTGGAGCAGGTGTTACGGTTTAGTGGACGAGTTTGCGCCAGTGCAACGCTCGTTGCATGCAAGCTGTGCATACGTGCACATAGGTATAATAGTGTACAGTTTATGTGTATCTTCATGTGTGTGTGTGTGTGTGTGTGTGTGTGTGTGAGAGAGAGAGAGAGAGAGAGAGACTGGAGAGAGAGAGAGAGACTGGAGAGAGAGAGAGAGAGAGAGAGAGAGAGAGAGAGTCTGGAGAGAGAGACTGGAGAGAGAGAGAGAGAGAGAGAGAGAGAGAGACTGGAGAGAGAGAGAGAGCCTGGAGAGAGAGAGCCTGGAGAGAGAGAGAGAGAGAGAGAGAGAGAGAGAGAGAGGGAGGGAGAGAGAGAGAGAGAGAGAGAGAGGGGGAGAGAGAGAGAGAGAGAGAGAGAGAGAGAGAGAGAGAGAGAGAAAGCGAGAGAGCTTGGAGAGAGTGCTTTCTACGTAAAAGTCTAACTTTATGCACATCAATTATTTGGAGCAAAGGTATATATATCTAACAGCTACGTTTTGTGTGCATGTGCGTTCTTGAATGGAAAAAGATCCCAATGAAACGCCAATCATTTCTATTTGCACTGCAACTCATGCAATACGTTTGGCCACAGACAGACACAACAGTCGAAGTAACGTTGGCCATGATTCTCAGCTATTGGTCACTCTAGAGGTTAAGTACCTGATCGGTGAAAATATTCTCTCACAATAGTAATGTTTTAATGCCCTCTCCTTAAGTGATACTTTCTTATTTTGACGCTTTTTTCTCGAGTGATACTTTCAAATCCTAAAGAACTAAAAGGCAAACCAGTCCTGAGTTGCATAGAAGCGAGGAAGGCGAGGACCTTGCGAAGAATAGGCCAATGTCAAAATGTGTCAGGATTTGTCAGCATTAGGCAGCCTTTCCATCTGGAGCAAAGGTTATCAAACATTGACACGTGTTGACACCGGCCTATTCCTCGCACGATCCTTGCTTTCTTCGCGTCTATGCAACGCGCGTCGGCAGGCTTCTTCACGTGTTTTTTTTTAAATATAGGTCTGTCCAGATGACGAGTACCAATCAGTTAGACGTTTCCTCTACGATGAACATGTACCAAGGCTCTTCTGATTGGTGATTTATTTTCCCAATTTAAACAACTATAACACAAACCAAGTTTCTTCACAGTGCGACCACTTCAGTCAGGTAAAGAACACATCTGAACGGTTGTGCCCAAAATATTGATGGTTGCTATTGGGAGAAAATGCGACGAAAAGAAATGGGTCAGTCAAGAGTTTGCACGCATCAACAAAGTATAATATTGTTCCTTATAACGTTCACTGTAGAGGCTGAAAAGTCTTCCCCCCAAAAAAAAAAGAAAAGAAAAAAAAGAAGAAACAAACAAATAAAAATTCGACAAGATATTGGAATCCCTTCCCCTGTCGTGGCTTCTGAGATGACATGGTCTCATCACTGATTCATCTCGGAAAGAGAGCCGGAATCTGAACGAATAAAAACAACATTTATTCCCATTTTGTCATATATGTAGTAATGGTTGCAAACAAAGTTTCTCCACACCAATAATTACTGAACATCTAGCTTGCTGTGTACCAATATCCACGAACAGAACTATTCTTTTAATCGGTATGAGTATGAGATGAAAAGTCCCGCGGGGATAGAAATTAATGCAAATTACAAACAGGTGTAAATAGATTGAAGCAACAGCGTAAAATGGCTGTAGCCAAATATAATTTTCAGAGGCGCAGAATTTTGACGGACTGTTTGAAGACATATTTCACAATGCCGATTTATAAAATTTATTTTAGCTGTTGGACACCGAAAGATTCATTCATATGTGTTTCTATGCTCCCCTTCGTCCATGTCACAACCCCGAAGAAAGTGTAAATATTAAATTGCAATTAGTAAATACCACCCCTGTTTTCATGAAAATGGAGAAACTCCTTCACGATCTCGTAACATTCTTTTAAGACTATTCAAAGACTTGCAGATCAACATCTACACATTCAAGTGGCTGAGTTCAAAGCCAGCTGAAAGGATTACTGGCGGACAACTGAGGCGTGTTTCCCAGAAGCGATCCTAACGCATAAAACGTGATCCTCTCGCGGGACTAGGGTCGCGTTTCATTTCGAAAGGTTTAAAAGAAAAGTTCTGAGATGAGCGCTCACGGCGAACGCTCGCGAAACCCAAAGCTTTTCTCCTATTTGAATCTGTCCACGCAGGCGCTCGCCGTAAGCGCTAATCTCTGGACAGTTTTAAAAGATGCCTTTCGCAAAGAAACGCGTCTCTGGTCGCGCGAGAGGACCGCGTTTGATGCGTTAGGACATTCTGTAAACCCGAGTCAGTAGTATCGCCGGTAGGCGGAATCTCTAGTTTACTAGAATGGCGTTAGGGTTGCTTCTGGGAAACCCGTATGTTGCGTTAGGATCACTTCTGAGAAACCCGCCTCGGGTTACTCGTAATGGTCGATCAGGTAAAGGTTAAAGGTTGAAGGCGTTTCACTTTGTATCTCGACTTTCCATCCAGTCTGGGTGTTTACTCAAACAGGAAATCTTTACCTTCCTGGTCGTCGGGCCGCATGCATTGTCTTTTCAACACCCCGTCAATTTCGCAAACTTTAATCGTGCGTCGAGGTTAAAAATGTTCTATAATTATTACAGATTAACTTAACTGAAGGAGTGATTTGAAGGCGTTCTCCATTAACACAGAGCTGGTCGGTGAGGTATCTGGCAGTGGTATCATGTACGGTTCATGTGTCAGTTTTTTTAAAACTCGAAGTGCATGTATATAGGTAATCAGTGATTTTTTAAAACACTCTTCTTTTTCTTTTTCTTTTTTTTTGGGGGGGTGGGGTGGGGGTGGGGGTGGGGGTGGGGGTGGGGGTGGGGGGTGGGGGTTATGCTGTAACAACACTCAGCTGAAGAGAAACGTGAACGAGGTAATGCACGCATAATGCTTCACTGATTCTAATGATAATGAGCAGCGCCCAGGAACGAGCGGTGACCACATACTGGGGTGTCTCACCGCCTTTCGTACACGTGATGCCATTACGTGTATTTCGGCTGTCGAAGATATAAAAATAAAATAACCTGTTTTTTATGCTTCCCATGCTTATCAGTGAAACTGAAACCTTGAGTGAATCAGCGCAATGGGTCTGTAAGAATAGAAACATGCCGATAACAGAAATACCAAGACGAGTAGTCACTGAGGATTTCCCGCGTTTTTTCTAATAAAAAACCACACACACACAACGCTCAGCAATGACATCACGAGTGAGGTCTGCAAACGAATAGAGACACGTTCCCCAAGTCGATCAATTATTAGCAAAGTTAGTCAAAAGCGATCAAAGGCAATCTACCCTTTTCTTAGGGAGCGATCGCTGTTTCCTACGCAACGTCCAATTAGTCAATTCTTGCTCCAAATCCCAACGCTGCCTACTACTGGTCGCAGTCTTGATACCGACTCCTGTTTCTTCCGTCAGCTGGCGTGGTAAAAGACCACTCGCAGGCGAGGCGATCCTTAATTCTGACCGCTCCTAGGGAACGCGCCGCGGACGCTCGAGTTATTGGCGCCAATTTCCATTTTCTCGCTGCTGGCTCTCGCCAAGCTTTTCGAACGTGAATGACAGCCCAGGTCACCGATCCAAACAGTTTGAGGTGTCATTATTACTCACTCGACTCTTTCTCGTAAACTGTGGACTGAAAGGACAGTGTCGTGCAGCACAGTAGAGGTCGTTCACCCCCGAGGTGGCGAAGTTTCCTGTAGCTCATTCCCTGTAAACGTGTGCCCACTGATGAAGGCAAAGCACACGTGATGATTGGGCGAAGTTCATCCAAGCAACATAGTTGCAGGGAACTACTGTCAAATAGGTACACTCATAGAACACCAAGCTGCCTCATGTACGATGATTTTGTCTGAATGCAATCCACATACACCGAAACTAAATTTCTTGCCAACAACCCCAACCTCTTTAGCGTGCGGTATTGAATGACAGGTGTGCCTTGAAAAACCCGGCCTCTAGTCCGGTGTTACGGTGTTCGTCTGCATTCGATTCGCAGCTAGAAGAAGCATGGATTCTGGAGTTGCATCCTTGCACTAAGTGCTCCATTAGTCATGCCTCCCCTATCCAGGCTTGACACCGGTTGCTAAGTGCTGCACAGCGGCCACCAAGTGTAAAATGCCCCATTGAAAATTTCATCTAGAATAGGGACAAAATAAAGACAACAACAACTGCTAATACTGCTACTGCTACTACTACTACTACTACTACTACTACTACTACTACTACTACTACTACTACTACTACTACTACTACTACTACTACTACTACTACTACCACCACTACCAATAGTACTACTGCTGCTGCTGCTACTACTACTACTGCCACTTTTGCTACTACTACTATTGCTATTACCACTTCTACTATTAGTCTTTACTACTACAACAACTACTACTCAAAATACCACTACAACAACTACTACTCCTACTACAACAACTTAGATCAATTCCAACCCACGTTAGACACTCTACAGACCTGTCTTTCTGATGTTAAGTCATGGATGTCACACAACAAACTCCAGCTGAACGATTCCAAAACCGAATGCCTTCTTGTCAAGTCTCAGAGACTAGTGACGCCTCCATCCCTCCCGTCTTCTGTCAGGGTTGGAGACGCTGACGTCGCCTTTGTTCCATCAGTCAAAAACCTTGGTGTCACCCTCGACTCTCATCTCTCTCTTTCCGACTTTGTCCAAAACACTTGCAAATCCGCATACATACAACTCAGACAGATAAGCGCAACCGGACACCTTCTCACTACTCAAGCTACTACTATCTTAGTCTGTGCTCTTATTCTCAGTCGCCTGGATTATTGCAACGGCCTTCTTGCTGGCTGTCCCACATATCTCACTGATAAACTTCAAAGAGTGCAAGATGCTGCAGCTCGACTCATCTGTAAGTCAAAAAAGTCAGATCATCTCACTCCTCTCTTCCGCTATCTCCACTGGTTGCCCATTAGTGCTAGGGTCCAATTCAAGATTGCCTGTCTTTGCTACTACTACTTCGCTGAATCCCTTCTTCAATATCTCTCTAAACCCATGCACACCTACACACCCGCTAGACAGCTACGCTCTTCCGCTGACACAAGAATCCTCAGGTCCCCGGAGAACCCTCCAGTTAAAACAAAATTTGGTGAACGCTCTTTCTTTTATCAGGCTCCCTCTATCTGGAATGACCTCCATGCCTCTGTTCCATTCTAGTAAACGAGAGATTTCGCCTACCGGCAAAAGTATCTCTAGCACAGTTCACATCACGTGATGGAAGGTTTTTGGCCAATTTATTCATACGGAGGTCACACGAGAGGCCATTCAGCGTGGCTGAGACTAGTGAATATAGTCTCAGCAACAGGTTGGTCACGTGATAGCCTAAATTCTTCCATAACATGCATACCACCGTTCTGAACAGCCACGCTGAATGCCATATCACATCGTGAGTGTATTCCTCCGCTTGTTGTGATAC
>JAWQFJ010015473.1:0-12500 GCA_034096865.1 Theodoxus fluviatilis
TCTCTCTCTCTCTCTCTCTCTCTCTCTCTCTCCCTCCCCCCCCCCTCCATCCCTCCCTCCCCTCTCCCTCCCTCCTTCTCTCTCTCTCTCTCTCTCTCTCTCTCTCTTCACTACAAAGCAAAATCAAAACAACCCCATCTCTTTACGTTGTTGTCATTTTTTCGTTTTGCTGCAGTTCCACCTGAATGAAAGACCAGCGCTAGGCCTCCCTGTACCCTTGAAGCTGCCTGACCATGCCACCAGCCAGGATTTACTGAAACAGAAAGAGGCACTCGTCAGTCCTTTGGCAACCTTCAGACCAGAGCAGGTCGTCCGGGACTTCAGACATTTAAACGACAAGATGAGCGAGCAGGCGTCTCTCAACGGACGAGGAGAGCGGCAAGCTGCAGACCTCAAGGATGCCACCGCCGCAGCAGACCCTGACCTGGCACGTCCTGGAGAACGTGGGAAAGATGCAGGGAAACGGGATGGAGCTGTGCTGAGATTCTTGCCAGTAGCAGGCGGTGATGAGAACCCTGTGCTTCAGGATGCCATACAAGTGGGCTTCTCTGGGGACATGCCCAGCGATGCGTCCAACTTCTCAGTGAACCAGGGAAAGGTGAGGATGGATCACTTCGGCGCGGAAGAGAGAACTCCTCAGACGAGAGGCGATACTTCCACTGACTCACAAACTGCCCGCCGCTCGTTTTCAATGAATCTTTCTGGAGAACAAAGGGCTCAACTTCTGCGACCTTACTCTCCGTCGCAGTATCAGAAGTCTCGAGTTGTGAGCAATCCAACGTCGAACCAGTCAACAATACGGCCAAGAAGTACATTGGCAAACCCGCTTGGAAATTCAGCTCAGGTGGCGACATATCCATCGGAATTTGCCAAGAAGAAATTCCCAGATGTCTATAGAAACTCAAAATCAGGAAACGAAGATGTAGTTTTCGGGATTATGTCACTCCATGACGGAGCTCAAAACCATGCCACTCGTGAGGGTGTAAGTGCCGAAAACACGGCAGGCATGCCAAGCAAAGCATCTCTCTTCTCGGTAAGCCTTCAAAAGAATTCTCCTCAGCATTTCACTGGGCTGAATTCTTACAAGGAGGAGGATGTCACTGTGAGCTCCGGCGCCTTCTGGGGCAAATCATCCCCTAGAAGTGACAAGTTTAGAGCGTTCAGATATGGTGTCGATCCTGTACCGCAACAAGCGGAGACGCTCTCTAAAGGCGATCGAGGCCAGAAAAGTCCAATGGAAGAGAAGGGGTCGGCCACATTTGACAAGTTGCCTCACATTGGAGGTGAAAATGAAAACTCAGTTCAGTCCGATTCATGTGGACACCCATCATGTTTAGGATCTCCTCCCAGCAAACCACAAGTACAAACGGTCAACGTAAGCAGAGAGCAGACTGCTGCAGACAAGAAAGGCAAAAAGAGCAAGGAAAAGCGTGATACTGATGCTGAAGATGATATAAATGATGAGGATGATGAAGACGATGAAGATGATGAAAATGAATTTGTGTCTGGAAAAGACTCAACATCGACTCATGCAGAAAGCGAAAAGGCTTCCACGCAACAGTGTCAAGTGTCAAGTGTCAAGTCACGGAAAATGTGCACTGACGACAAGGGAATCGACAAATGTTTCCTCGAACCTTGGGAACAACATGGCGGCAGGGTGTCCAGCAAAACACCACCATCTCCATCCGAGAATCTCGAGATTGACAAATTTAACACGTCACCTCTCACCTCACTTCGGAGTGCATCGTTAGCAGAGAATGTGGGCTCTGAGAGGAGCTTTTCCACAGAAAATTCTGCTTGCGCGTCTGCACCACTGTCTACAGCGAGCTCCAGAGAATATCTTCAGCATGTCCATTCAGGATCAGAACTTTTTATCACTGAAGTAGATGGCAAAAGAGTCGAAAAAGATTCTCAGAGAGAAGAAGACACTGAAATGAACTACAGCACTGGGGAATGGAACAGCGCAGTGGTCCCGAAGTCTCAGGAGAGTTGCCACTCATTGCCCGACCAGGACTCTTCCAGGCGTCTCCACACGCACCCATGGGATGAAACGACCGAGGAGATTCTGAAGAGGGAGGACAACGACATTAGCGCTGCTTGTGAAATCCGTACCCGCTCGCCTTTGCCAGTATTTCCAGGGATTTCCGAGCCTTTCCGCCAGCAGTATTTCTCAAGGTCGTCGGTGGATGGAGAGACCCAAAAATGTTTGCGGCCGGAGAGAAATTGTAAAACGACGAGCGGTTCTGAAGAACACGGCAGCACCACACTGTTAGCATCTTCAGATGCTCTCCTTCAGTCATCATCTTGTGCCATCTCTGATGTTCAGAACCTTGATCATGATGAAGTTCCTGATTCTGCCAGTCCGTCATACTCGGAAGTTAACTTCAGGAGTTGTTGTGATGAATCCCCATCCCCGAGAATCCATGTCAGCGAAGGCGAAGGAAACCCACCGGACACTTTCACCGCTGATTTGAGGCCAGAGCAGAGTTTAGCAGGCGACAAAGAGATCTGCGACAGCTGCCATCCTTCCACCGGAGACGAGAGAAGCTGTCAAGCCGAGAACGTGTGTGATGAGTTACTCACCGACGCACCGTCTCTCGCTAGGGACTCTGGGGACACCAAGACTAGCGCAAATGAAACATCATGTTCCCATGAAGCCAAAGGAGAACCGCATATGATCGCGGCTGGACCACAGACGGGTAAACGTCAAGAATCCTTCCAGGTACTCAGCCTGAGTGAATCCGAATACTTCATGGTCGACTTCACTGGTGATCCATGGAATCTGAACGATGGAGAAGACAAGCCTGAGACGCTTCATCAATTGAAAACGGCGGATAACGCTAAAAAAGACTCCAAGGATCTCAGCTCAGCGGGGTTCTGGCCTTACGGCTATCTCCCCAACTCGCCGTGCAGAACTTTGTCAGAGTGCTGCTTCTACCACCCCGACGAAGACACCTCAAAGACTCTGACGAAGCTCGCGCGCCCTTTCAGCATGCACGATTTGATAAATTTTGAGGATTTCGGGAAATGGCGAATGTCTCTCAATGAACTCAACTCCCAGTCCCAGGAAACTGCGTCTGCCTCCCAGTCCAAATGTTGGCGAACCACTTGCTTTGATGTCGTGCAGTTGCAACTGGAAAGGAGCCAAAAGGCCAAGAATAAAGTGAAAGAAATGACTGCGATCGAGTATCTGAAAAGAATCACTCGAGAACCTTACGAGCGCCCAATCTGCAAGGGAATTACAAAGCAGGACGCCATCTACCGAAGGTACATAAACACTAATATGTCTCTCTTGATGAATATCGAGGAGAAAAACCTGGCATATCTTAATCCAGACTGCTACCTGAAGGACCCAGTAAACCACCGAAGCAGATACTTTGGAAGCATTGGGTGGTTATCCAGGTTGTCGTACCCAAATCCATATGAAGTCCAGCATGCAACTCCCTTCAGGAACAAGAAGCCTCCTTCCAAAAAGGCTGCCCATGCAGGTAGACAGAAAGTTAAGGACGTCGAGCTCAAGCACAAAAATGTTGTGAGATGTCAAAACTCGGAGCAACCTGCGTCCGTTCGGCTGGAAGAGTTCAACCCTCTGAGCCTGAGCCAAAAGAAAGGAAAATCTCTGAGCGAGACGCCATTGTTGAAGAGTACCGACCTTGGGCTCATGTCATCTTCCAAATCTCGGGCTTCTGAGACAAAGACTGCATTGGCAGGGAAAAGAGAAGAGAATCACCATTTATCTGCGTGGACCTTTCTAGCTAGCACCAGCAGGTTGTCGTATGGATCCCAAGGAAGAGGTTTCATAACGAAGTCTCCACGTTTGAACATGGGTGTGAACTCGGGGACCCAACCAAAGGCCCAAACTCGCAGCGCAAGCAGGTCTCCTGAGACGAGGAAAAGACGCCATCATACTCAGGCAGTCAAAGACGACACAGCAAAGTCACCCCTCCGAATTGCTGAGGCTCGGTCTAAGACTCAGTCCAAGAGTCATGATCTCCGGCCACTTGCAAAATCAAACGAGAAGGACAGCGGACATTTGGCGCAGTCGAGGGAAAAAGTTCTCACTACGATAACAAATCCTAGAGGCAAGACCTTCTCTTTGGCAGGTTCGTCAAAGTATCTACAACCCAATGCGTCGAAGTTTTCAGATAGCTACCTGAGCCAAACCAGGCTGAGGTTCGTACAATTGACGAAGGTCCTCGCCCTGAGCACCGATAATAAGAGCGCATCTTCTTCAAAGAGCACAGTTCTGAGCTCTCATTGCTACCCGGCGCTCGACTCGTCCTACGGGCAGGATAACAGGAAACGGATCAAGCAGATGCAGAGCAGCACCTCGAGAGGTGCACACCGACGACATGCTCGTCGCTTCAGCGAGAACTTTCGCCATCGGAAGACACGGAACTTCACGGACTCCAAAACAAGGAGCACTGACTGCGAGACTCCATCAGAATTCAGTTGGTCGCTTCCCTGCGGAGGACGACAGCCGCTTCTTCCGTGCACCGATGGGCAACACGACAAAGCAGGTGGCCTCGGAGAGGCGGCAGGGGTCACGGAGGTCAGTCAGGAGACCTCGGCACCCAAAGACGCAGACACCAAAGAGGCGTCTGGAGATAACCCCACTCCGTCCGACAATAGCTCGGGTAAGTCAAGTCGTTCAAAGTGCCTTGTGTGCGAGGACATTAGTGTCTTTCACTCTTTGTATGCCTTTTCTCTGTTGAAAGGTGGCGGGATTCGAGTGCGTGCCTGTTCTTTAGTGGATGCTTCTGCTAATAGATAGTATAGTCCCCTTGTGTTGCCGTCCTTTCATAACTTGCCTCTATAGATAGGTGGTGGGGCTCCCGCGTATTGTTGTTGTTTTATGAATTACTTTGTAGGTTGTAGGTTGCGAGTTTCGTTCATCTTGCCAACTTTTTTTACTCATACCAAAAGGCAATTGTTAAACCTGTGTCGGCAGGGATATTAACTTTTAAGACTTTGATGAGTTTTTGACTCACATGCGAAGCAAAAGTGAGTCTATGTACTCACCCGTTTCGTCCGTCCGGGCGTCCGGGCGTCCGGCCATGTCCGAAAACTTTAACGTTGGATTTTTCTCGGAGACTATTAAGTCTATCAATACCAAATGTGGCATGATGGTGTATGATGACAAGGCCTCAAAAAACATGCATAGTGACTTGTCCTTGCTTCAAGTTCAAGGTCGCAGAGGCCATAAATGTTGTCTAAAAAACAGCCATTTTTCACATTTTCTCAATTTTCTCTGAAGTTTTTGAGATTGGATACCTGACCTATATACGGTATATAGGGCAAAGTAAGCCCTATCTTTTGATACCAGTTTGGTTGACCTTGCTTCAAGGTCAAGGTCACAGGAGCTCTTCAAAGTTGAATTGTATACATATTTTGAAGCGACCTTGACCCTGAACTATGGAAGATAACTGTTCTAAACTTCATAACATTGTAGTACACATATTATACTTTCATCATAAGATACATTTGGACACATATCATCAAGGTCAAGGTCACTATGACCCTTATGAAATGTGACCAAAATGGGGTAGTGAACCACTAAAAGTGACTATATCTCATGGTAGAAAGTGCCAATAAGCACCATTGTGCTTCCTATGTCTTGAATTAACAGCTTTGTGTTGCATGACCTTGGATGACCTTGACCTTGGGTAAAGCATTTCTTAGTGTATGATGTCATTGCTAGGATTAGTTGTTTGACCTTGACCTTGAGGGGCACCTGAAGGTCAAGGTCATGTAAAGGTCAAGGTCAATCCTGTGAGTCGTATGGGCTTTGCCCTTCTTGTTTAGCCATGAAATGGCGTGAAACACAAAAGTTACCTCGTCATCCTCATTAGGAGGATGGGTCATGTTCAACCAGCACTGTACGTGACGATGTGAGTTATGTTCAATGACGATTTTTGTCGTTTCTATTACATCTCAGTATTTGTAAGTATTTTATCCCTTGACGTTTAATGTAGTTTTTCTTCCCTAATCGAGAAACCTTAGTTGCAGGAAGGTTACCATTAAACAAACAACAAGTGAATAGTGGATACACCATTCTACAGCAAAACCACGGCCGAAACCTTGCAGTACACCCGTGCTTTGATGATATGTGTCGCACCCATGAGATCTGTGGTAGTTAGTGACTCTACTTCTTAGTATATGTTTGCTTGCGTGGGACGTCAGAAGCTTCTTTGAAAATTTCTTGTGATGCAAATTATATTGGTGCATTTCTTTCTTATTGTATGCTGTCGTGTGTTTGTTTTGTTGTCACATTCTTGGCTGCATTCTTTGGTTGGACCAGATGCAGATCCTCTGAGAATCACTGCCATTGTAGCCCGTCTCGGGGCCTGAAGGTCGATTGTCTCTTTAAAATTACCAACAATTGTTCTGTATGTGTTCATCCCAAATAATGTATGACTGGTGGCTGCCCATCTCAATGTCCGCACACACACTTGTTCGAAGTTGGCTACGTCGCAAATAACGCCTTTTGGATTCTTAAAATTTTGGAAACCTTCATTTATAGGTGCAAGCCTGGATAACATTGGTGTTTCTATCACCCAGCTAGCTCTTTCGCACTTTATTTTACTCCCCAACAAATGTTAATGAATATAGAAACATGGGTGAGCATGCTTTTTCAGCACATAAGTTATCACTTCATGTGCTCCTGGGCCTCCACAGCCATTTACAAGACCACGGGGATAAGCATGAATTCCGTCATCCTTGAACTAAGGGACAACAGCCAGCCAGGTGCTGAATTGTTTTCCTGTGAGCCTGGAATGCCATCTGATTGTTTTGAAGAAAGCAATATATCTTAATTCAAACGAAATAACCTGGTCATCTCAACTCTGAGACGTTTTGCGGTCCTGAACGCGATGTAACTGATGCAGCCACTCGCTATCGAAGTGAACTCCTGAATGACGCAAATGGTTTGAATAAGTGTACTGTCTTTTGTAGGTTATCACTACTGTAGCATGGGGGTTGTAAGGGAACGTGTCTCGAGCCGTTCCTTATCCACATTACCCTGATTTACACTGATGGCTTTTGCTCTACCATAGACATATACAGAGTTGGGCCCTTGGTCTTCCTGCGTGGGTTTTGATCATAGGCTTGTCGTGTAGGTTGATGGCATCTGCACTCCTTGTGGATTCTGACAACAGATCGTGTCTTCGTGACACGATATAGTCCATTGTGATGGGGTGGAGGCAAGGCTTGATGGTACAAGGGCACAGGAATGAGACAAAATCGCTGCTGCTTTCCACAACTTTATTGTTACCCATGGGTTACAGGAGGTGTGGGCTGGTCCCAGGCCGGATGGTAATGGCCTAGACCAAACCCAAGACCATGGGTGCAGTGGTCTCTCTCCCAGATGAGATGGGGTCTCTCTCGACCTGCCGACAGTCCCTTCTTATCAAAGAAATGCACGGACGTCAGGGGAGCCAGGCTTGGGATCGGCCATCGCGATCTCAGCCTGTCCGAGAGTTTGTGTTTTCTTAATGGTAGGAAAGGATTTATCGCTGCCTTATACTTACTCGAAATTATTCACACCAAGTGTTGCCTCTGTTGTGCAGTTTTCTCGAACCTACTCGCTGCATCGCAGGCGCAGTTGATTGTTGTGCATCGGTCAGGTCGTTGGCTTTGACCTGCGACCGAGTTAGGCTAATATTAGCTTGTTGTGACACAGTAAGTCAGTGGCGTCGCAGTTAGGAATGTGGGAGTATGTGCGATATTGTGCTGGTAGTTTCTAGAAATTGTGTAAAGGTATATAAGGAGCGAAAGCGAGTGAGAGAGGGAGAGCAGCAGATACGGCAGAGCCAAAGGTGAGAGCTTTGACTCCCGAGGTAGCGAGTTCTCTGCTGTGTGCTAGCAAGCCTCTGCGGTACTGTAAGCAGAGTGAAGCTGTGTGAGTGCTACGAATTGCTGTTGCTGATTTTCACCACTGTAGAGGTCAGTGCGTGAATAAAGTTCATTGGAAACGATCACCGGAGTCTGTCACTTCGACTTCCTAGCGCAAGCCAGGAGAACCACCGTACATCAGGATATTGCAAGGGAAGAGTGCAACATTGGTTCCCAGATGGGGAACAGTCCAAGCAGTGACAGTTACGTCGGAAATGAACGGCGAGAAGCGCGTAACCCGATCCGCTGCACGCGTAGAGGCGACAGAGCAACCGATGGAAGACATCACAATGATGATGAGACTTCTGCTCGACCAACAGAGGCAGCAGAGAGAAGCCCAGGAGGAGGAAAAACGAGACCGCGAGCGGGAGAAGGCAGAGGAGAAGGCAGAAGAAGCCAAGCGTCGCCAGCAAGAAACTGCAGACCGTGAGAGGGAGAAGGCAGAGGAGAAGGCAGACCGCGAGCGGGAGAAGGCAGAGGAGAAGGCAGATCGCTTGCGTCAGGAAGAGTTGCTGCAGACCATCAAAGCTGGGACAGAGGGACTGCAGATGGAAATCGAGGCAGTGAGCTGTTGCCTCAGAGAGGAGATAGGTCGCATTGATGCTAACCTCCAACAGGAAACAGCTCGCCTTGACTCCCTCGAAGGGGAAGTAACCCAGCTTGACACCGTCATCTGCAGACTGGAGAAAAAGCTGGAAGAAAACATCAAAAACCTTTCCTTTCATCGGGAGGGACAGCGTGGATATATCAAGTGTTATAATTGCGATAAGATAAGCCACATTGCTCGCCGCTGTCCACAGAGGAAGGAGAAAGCCACCACCTCCCAGGAAAACTCCACCCTGCACCGGCTCAAGAGCGTGCGCGTAGACCGAGGAGGAGCGGCGATCGAGGTGCACATCGATGGCAACCGTCATCAGGCACTGATCGACTCAGGAGCGACCATTTCTGTGATAAAGACTAATCTGTGCCCCTTCCAGAGAAGAGAGGAATCAGCGATGGTGCTCACTGACGTCATGAACAGACCGATCCCTGTGCACGGCGTCGTGACAGTGAAGGTGAAGGCCGGTGAGCTTGTTGTTTCTCACCCCTTCGTGATCGCCGATGTAGAAGATGACGTCATCCTGGGGATAGACTTTTTGCAGAAGCATTGCTGTGTTATAGACTGGGGACGGTCCCTCCTGCTGATTGATGGGCACCACGTGCAGTTGAAGGGTCTTGGGGGTGAAGGGAATGCTTCACTGCGGCCCTCGGGTGCGTTGAGGCGGATCGCCGCTCAAGAGACGCCTCTGGCAGTCGCACAGAGACAGGACCCGGACCTGCAGCCGATCATCCACTGGATGGAGGACAGGCCTGTCCGCCCACCCTGGAGGAAGGTGGCCGTTACCAGCCCTGTCACCAAGGCTTACTGGACACAGTGGGATGCCTTGCAGCTGACGGATGGAGCGCTGTACAGAAAGTGGATGGACGAGAAGGGAGAAACCTGCCGCATTCTCCCTGTTCTGCCGAGAGCCATGCAGGAGGAAGCGCTGAGACAGGTACACGATGACCCAGCAGCTGGCCACCTCGGAAGGCAGAAGACGTATCGACGCGTCTGTGAGCGGTACTTTTGGATTGGTCGACACAAGTCCGTTCGCAACTTGTGTCGGCGCTGTGCCATCTGCGCCTCACGGACAAGACCCCACAGTCACCGTAGTGGCTCTAGCAAGACTGACAGTTCTGCAGTGATCGCCAGGCCATTGGTGGATATCCCCCGTGAAGTGCCCCAGGGCGTGGAACCGCTCCAGGGTATGCTGCAGGCAGTGGGAAAGTCCGCAAGGACACACCTGCAGCGGAGCGTGGACGGAATGAAGACTGGTTACGACCGCAAGGCCTATCACCAGACCTCTCCTGATGGCACTGCACCGTGGTACTCCAACCCACGGGCTGAGAAGGGATGCACCACCAAGCTGGCCCGGCCGCCGGCAGGACGTTACGTGAACCGTGCCCGTCTCTGGAAGTACCAGGGAGAACTACCGCCGGACTGGTGGCAGTCGCCACGACGTCACCCTGACCCGACCGACGACGAGCCCACAGAGAGATACACTGTACCAGGGCCTTCCTCGGAAGACGAGAGCGTGGATAGAGCGACCCCTGATGACGTACAGACATATACGCGGCGAGAGCGGCGTGTAACGCGCCCCTCTCGCTTCCTGTAAGGAGTTCTTTATTTTCAGTGACAGTACGGACAGTGGTCATGCAGACATTGACCCCATGGACTGGGCAGATGCTACCGCAAGGAAGCTTTCGCCCATGTGTCAGGTTTCTGCATCTATGCCACTCATTTTGTAATTCTTGAACTACCTGGACTGCGGATTGACTTTTTCCCGGTATTTCGTGGTTGTTGTTGTTGTTGATGATAATGTTGTTGCTAGTTGTGTATTTTTGGAAGTGTAAAGTTCATGATGTTTTGAGGAGATGTACATGTAGTGAGACCGACGAGGTCGTTTCGGTCTTTAGGGGAGGACCTATGTTGTGCAGTTTTCTCGAACCTTGTGGCGAGACAACGTTTTCCCCATCTTCTGTTTTATTATTATTATTATCAGGTGTCTGCTGAGCCGTAGCCTTAGTGACTTTTTCCCTGCCCTGAGCCGGTGTTAGAAGAGAAATGACCCCTGTGTAAGGAAAATGACTTGGAAGTATTATGAGTTGTGTTCTCCACTGGCGATATCACGTCAACCAATCTATGACTTTGAGCTAGTCGAACTGATCAATCAGAGCGGAGTTAGACGAGCTGTGACAGGATTGGACCGAGTGGACAGTATGACGTCAGAGAGTGCATATAAGCCAGTGTTGTAGAATGCTCAGGGCGTCCTGACATTTATTTTTAGAAGAGCAGAATCCACGAAGATGCGGGCGCCCTGCTTAGGATAGGTTTTTCCATGGCGGTGGCCATGTACTGAGAATGAGAGAGTGAAATGGTAGCGGAAAGAAGCCTCAGCCCGCCCTGAACTGACGAGGAGAAAACCCACTTGCCAGTGGGGTAATGAAGTTGGTGGACTGCCTGCCTGCCTGCCTGCCTGCTTGCCTGCTTGTCTGAAGCCAGACGGCCTGTCTCGCAGGAAAACCGACTCCTCTACAGAAACGACGAAGGAAGAACAAGTCCCCTCCATCTCTACGAACCAGAATTAGAACACCAGAGAGAATGACGAATCGCCGTATTTTCATCAAAGTGGTGAATTTCCCGAGTCACCGGCTGCAATGTCGCGTGCACTCTACCCCCTCTTCCCCTGTCTTACCCCCGGTGTAGCACGCGCTAGGCGTGGGGGTTAAGCCCGTGCAACAACTGCTCAACGTTTTCATCAAGAGGTCAGATAAGTACATTGGTTTTTACTTGGCTCAGTGGCAGACGTTATTTTCCATGTTTGTTTTTTCCTCCTTGCGAGTTTTGTCATGAATACATAATTACTGTTTAACTATGCTTGCATTTGATGCATTTTGTGGCGCTTGCCGCCCATTCCCCTTTCTAGGGTGATTGCGGTTGAATAATTAAACAATCCATTTGAATATTGATACTGGTTTGCCATTTCTTTAATATCAGACAGTTTACATCAGTAGTTTGGTTGAGGAAATGAAGGTGCGTGCATTGGTTCTCCAAGATTTTACCCCTAGACATTGAAACAAGCCATTTAATTTATTCAGTTGGGATGAGTTAAATTTAAGTGAAGAACGAGCACGTCACAAACCTACTCGCTGCATCGCAGGCGCAGTTGATTGTTCTGTATCGGTCAGGTCGTTGGCCTTGACCTGCGACCGAGTTAGGCTAATATTAGCTTGTTGTGACACAGTAAGTCAGTGGCGTCGCAGTTAGGAATGTGGGAGTATGTGCGATATTGTGCTGGTAGTTTCTAGAAATTGTGTAAAGGTATATAAGGAGCGAAAGCGAGTGAGAGAGGGAGAGCAGCAGATACGGCAAAGCCAAAGGTGAGAGCTTTGACTCCCGAGGTAGCGAGTTCTCTGCTGTGTGCTAGCGAGCCTCTGCGGTACTGTAAGCAGAGTGAAGCTGTGTGAGTGCTACGCATTGCTGTTGCTGATTTTCACCACTGTAGAGGTCAGTGCGTGAATAAAGTTCATTGGAAACAATCACCGGAGTCTGTCACTTCGACTTCCTAGCGCAAGCCAGGAGAACCCCCGTACATCAGGATATTGCAAGGGAAGAGTGCAACACCTCGATAGGCATAACAAAGTCAACCAAATGAATACTGCACCATTGCAATCAGATGTCTTAATTTAGAGAAAGCATCAAATTTGTCTCTTGTATCTAACAATTTAGGCATAGCGCGCGAGAACGACTGGAGGGAACTATCTGCGGTTCATGTCAAGTTCAATAATTATTAACAAATGATGAGAAAGGCCGCTCTGCAACCCTCCCAGACTGATAAGCTACATAGTAGGCTGGTCTTACAATCTAGACAACCTGGGCGTCTGAGACGGAGGACACATGATAGAGAGAGGAGAGAGGGGAACCAATGTCTGGGGGAAAGGGAGAGAGAGGGAGGGAGAGAGAGAGAGAGAGAGAGAGAGAGAGAGAGAGAGAGAGAGAGAGAGAGAGAGAGAGAGAGAGAGAGAGC
>JAWQFJ010015473.1:17500-20000 GCA_034096865.1 Theodoxus fluviatilis
AAAGACTGCTGCTGTGGGAACGATACGATTGCATGATCTTGCGGCCGATAGATTACGCTACTGCACTCTATGAATGGCGACACAAGCAATACGCTTGGAAAAGGATATTTAATGTGGTTAGAGAATCTTTTGAAACTGATCTATTTATTCACTCACGTTTCTGATTTTGGAATCCTAAGAGACTCGTGGAGACTTCTGTCACTCTAGAATATTCTCACAAGGAATCGATCAGAGTTGAAGCCTGGAACTGAAAGAAGTGCCCATCTCGTAAAAGGCATTCCAAACGTGCAGTTCTGCAGAACATTCACTTTCTTGGAAATTCGCCTCGGGGCCTATCAGCAGATGACTTAGTTATCATCTGCACCATTCTAGTCCACTAGAGACTTCGCCTGCTACTGACTCGGGTTCACAGAATGCATCTGCACTACCTCTCTGAAATAGCACGTCAGTCAGGTGGACTCCTTCACGAGAGGGCTGCAAAATACAGCTGCAGCTGTTTCCACGTGGCGCTGAGGCAACAAGCATCGCCTTGATGGGCTTATATACTGCGATGACTTTATATCTCTCTTTGGTCCTGAATCCGTATGATTACTGCAGTTGGCAAACGCGTGAGCTAGGGACTGAATGTGCGAGTGTACCCTTACTTGTCTTCGCCAAAATGGTTAAGTGTTTCTGTCAGTTAGTTAGTTCGTGCTTTAGTTTTTTCGTTACTCGGCAAAATAACTGCAAAACTTCCAAACGGAATCTAAAGAAATTTGGTGCAAGGTAAGGATTTAACCCAAGAAACATGACGTTAAGCTGTGAAGATCATTTGATATTTTCTTTTGGAATTACAACCATAACTATAAATGTTATCGCCCTAAACCATATGCTGGGGTGTGCTGCAAGCCGTTGTATGCGTTCCACACTGTGACCGCTAGTTGGCGCTCAAATTGAACTACACTCTGTTGCGTCAGGCCTGGCAAACAGAACATGCTGCCTGAGTTATACAGGCCATGGAAGACCAGCCTTCTATTCAACCGCTGCAAGGCGTTACAATCTAGCATTCCCGAGATGAGCGGAACAACATCTTGAATTATACAGGCCGCATCAAAGGCGTATGTTGATTACCTCTACCGCTGTGGTTGTATTGGCGAAAGTTTGTGCTGTCTGAATGTTCTCTAGTTTTTAATTTTGTATGTATTGTTATACAAATAGAGTTACACATGAGATTATCATGTCCACCTTCCAGTGGCTCTCTGATTAAAACATCAATCTCTCTCTCTCTCTCTCTCTCTCTCTCTCTCTCTCTCTCTCTCTCTCTCTCTCTCTCTCTCTCTCTCTCTCTCTCTCTCTCTGAGCTTCCTGAATAAAACAGGTGCAAAAAAGTATGAAGTAACATTGTCTAATGACAAAAAGTGTGTTCCATGTGTCAACTGCTAAGCACATGAATGAAAAAAATTCACGTGTACAATGAACAACGGAAATTCTAATATGAGAATAATAACAGTGAAAACTATTTTAATTTACAGCAGTATTACGCTGATAAGATTGTATTTGTAAGCTTGATACTTTAACAGAAGCAAACCTAGAAGCAAAACAACGACAGCTTTGCAGGTGAAGAAGGAGATAACGAGGCATTTAACGCTCTCTGCAATGAGCAAAATCACACAAGGGCTTGCATTTCTGGCCTTGTGCGCCTATGTTTTAAAATGCTTATATGAAATACCTTACTTGTAATCGAGTCTGGACCACTCTACTGCATTAGATTCGGCACGTGAATGAATGCAGGAGGGGAAAATTGTCAAAGACGTCACCTTCACGTCAACCGTGCAGGTCAAGGAGTTCGTTGCGGAGGCCAGATCTATTGCTTGGCTGCTCCATCGATCTGTCGTTGTAGCCCTGTGCTTTGTGGTTGCTTGGAGATGCGACCTTTGCAAAATCCCGCCTCAAAGGGCAGTTCTCCTGGGGATCCGTCAGCCAAAGATAGCAGTAGGAGTTCGGAGATGCCAGGAGGTACGGGATGTTACATTAAAGACGGATGACAATTGAGGCGTGGTTTAGGAGAACTAGAGCTACACACGGAGAGAGAAAGAGAGAGAGAAAGAGAGAGAGAGAGAGAGAGAGAGATTGAGAGAGAAAGAGTGAGAGAGAGAGAGAAAGAGAGAGAGAGAGAAAGAGAGAGAGAGAAGAAGATAGAAAGAGAGAGAGAAAGAGAGAGAGAGAAAGAGAAAGAAAGAGAGTGAAAGAGTGAGAAACAGAGTGAGAGAGAGTCAGAGAGTCAGAGAGACAGACACAGAGAGAGAGAGAGAGAGAGAGAGGAAGGGAGATGGGTGGATGGGAGATTTTCTTTAGCAATGGCCCTATGTAGCTTTAAGTAGCTGATAGGCCATATAACTTTATTCATCAGCATAATTATTATTATCGGTGCCTGACTACTAAAACAGGAACATATGAATAAGACATATATCAGCTTCATCACATTCGGAGAACTATTGCCGTTATGTTTTTCCCTCGGTGG
>JAWQFJ010015473.1:25000-27500 GCA_034096865.1 Theodoxus fluviatilis
GACTATACCTACCTCTTAAGAGGAACAAACATTAGAGTAACACTACATGTGTCGATGTACATATACTATGCTTTGAAAATGAGAGAAAGAGAATGTAATAATAATGTATTATAAATAGTATTATCTAAACCGAATGGATCGTAATCTTGAAATGGTAGAGAAGTTTGAATATTATTTTTTTGTATTGTTCAACGGCCTGCGATTAAAGTTCAGTTCAGTTCAGTTCAGTTCTCTCTCTCTCTCTCTCTCTCTCTCTCTCTCTCTCTCTCTCTCTCTTTCTTTCTCTCAGAACAAGATCCTTGTGCTTTACTTGCTTGTCCATCACAAAACGAAGAAAACGAAAATGAACTCCATTTCTTATTTAGATCCCCTGTCTATGCTGATATCAGACAGAAGTACATTTTTGACTCACATGCGAAGCAAAAGTGAGTCTATGTACTCACCCTTTTCGTCCGTCCGGGCGTCCGGGCGTCCGGGCGTCTGGGCGTCCGGGCGTCCGAAAACTTTAACGTTGGATTTTTCTCAGAGACTATTAAGTCTATCAATACCAAATGTGGCATGATGGTGTATGATGACAAGGCCTCAAAAAACATACACAGTGACGTGTCCTTGCTTCAAGGTCAAGGTCGCAGGGGCCATAAATGTTGTCTAAAAACAGTCATTTTTCACATTTTCTCAATTTTCTCTGAACTTTTTGAGATTGGATACCTGACCCATATATGGTATATAGGAAAAAGTAATCCATATCTTTTGATACCAGTTTGGTTGACCTTGCTTCAAGGTCAAGGTCACAGGAGCTCTTCAAAGTTGGATTGTATACATATTTTGAAGTGACCTTGACCCTGAACTATGGAAGATAACTGTTTCAAACTTAATAATTATGTGGGGCACATGTTATACTTTCATCATGATACACATTTGGTCACATATCATCAAGGTCAAGGTCACTTTGACCCTTATGAAATGTGACCAAAATGGGGTAGTCAACCACTAAAAGTGACCATATCTCATGGTAGAAAGTGCCAATAAGCACCATTGTGCTTCCTATGTCTTGAATTAACAGCTTTGTGTTGCATGACCTTGGATGACCTTGACCTTGGGTCAAGATCACATGTATTTTGGTATGAAAAATGTGCAAAGCATTTCTTAGTGTATGATGTCTTTGGTAGGTTTAGTTGTTTGACCTTGACCTTGAAGGTCACCTGAATGTCAAGGTCATATAAAGGTCAAGGTCAAGCATGTGAGTCGTATGGGTTTTGCCCTTCTTGTCTGTATATTTGATGCAAAGTGTCACATTGATATCCTTTATGTAATAACTTGTAAGAGTGTAAACACATCGAAGTCGACTGCAACCTATCTTTACTACGCCTTCAAGCGCAGACAAGCTGTTTTAAAATCAATCAACGAGTTGGACGCATGACTAGGGTGTAAAAAGCCGGAGACCTTCACAAAGAAAATCATTTGTTCTCTCTCTCTCTCTCTCTCTCTCTCCCTCCCTCTCTCTCTCAGGAATTGGCAGCCAGATCTCTCTCTCTCTCTCTCTCTCCCTCTCTCCCTCCCTCTCTCTCGCTCTCTCTCTCTCTCTCTCTCGCTCTCTCTCTCTCTCTCTCTCTCCCTCCCTCTCTCTCGCTCTCTCTCTCGCTCTCTCTCTCTCTCTCTCTCTCTCTCTCTCTCTCCCTCCCTCCCTCTCTCTCTCTCTCCCTCCATCTCCCTCTCAGGAATTGGCAGCCAGAACGTGCAGTGCGGTCATGCTGTGATACGGGTAATCGGTCTATGCTGAGTGTGCCAGAATTCTTCCAAATACGGTCTCTGGGCGATAGGAGTTTCACCCGTTTCTAAAGTAGAGCACAAGCTCCTGATTTGCTCTCTCAAGGGACAAAAGACTGGAGGTGAGCAAGCAGTCTGTAGCTACAGAGTCTCACTTCTGTTGCATTCGTGCTTCACACATGTTTGTAAATGTGAAACGCGCTGTTCACACCTGTTGTGTGCCTGGCGCTTTACTGAACTTCATAGTGGGTCGTCCGGCATAACCATCGCCACGCAAAGCCCAGGTAAGACCCTTATAAATTTCACTGTGATCTTCGCCTATAAGAAAATGCGCTGACAGTGCATTGTTACGCAAACGCACGACCTCTTGCTGTTACTGATGTCTACATGTATGTTTCGACTGCAGTGCTTATCATTTTCTTTCGCAAGAATGGGTTACTCTATTTTACAACAAGCCTACAACGAAATTGACGACTGTTGGTACTTACATTATAAATTACACATGAACGTATTTGAGAGAAACAGAAACACCTGACGTCACAGCATCCAGGGCCTACTTGAGTACTTCAAACGGGTTTCTTTTAAATAGATTCAGAGAAGATAGGGGGAGCAGGAACTTGAATGAGTTGCTCCTAAATTAAGTATAACAATACGACATGCACCTCTTGGGAGTGTTGGAAATATCATCGTTTTGTCTCCAGCATGAAAAGTTTAAAACATATGGGGTACTTGG
>JAWQFJ010015473.1:37500-42344 GCA_034096865.1 Theodoxus fluviatilis
GCAAAGTAATCCCTATCTTTCAATACCAGTTTGGTTGACCTTGCTTCAAGATCAATGTCACCGGAGCTCTTCAAAGTTGGAGTGTATACATATTTTGAAGTGACCTTGACCCTGAACTGTGGAAGATAGCTGTTTCAAACTTAATAATTATGTGGGGCATATGTAATAGTTTCATCACGAGACACATTTGGTCACATATCATCAAGGTCAAGGTCATTTTGACCCTATGAAATGTGACCAAAATGGGATAGTGAACCACTAAAAGTGACCATATCTCATGGTAGAAAGAGCCAATAAGCACCATTGTGCTTCCTATGTCTTGAATTAACAGCTTTGTGTTGCATGACCTTGGATGACCTTGACCTTGGGTCAAGGCCACATGTATTTTGGTAGGAAAAATGTGTAAAGCAGTTCTTAGTGTATGATGTCATTGCTAGGTTTTGTTGTTTGACCTTGAAATTGAAGGTCACCTGAAGGTCAAGGTCATGTAAAAGTCAAGGTCAGGCATGTGAGTCGTATGGGCTTTGCCCTTCTTGTTTCCATTCGTGTGCTCCACGCTTGCTGTAGGGAATTCGGTTTGTGTCAACTGAAAACTGCCATTCACATCAGTTCCTGCAATTTGTCTATAGCTCTGGCAGTGTGTCGCCATTGTCGTTCCATCTTCTAGTCCGTCCATTAGTCCTCTCGTCTGTCCGTCCATTAGTCCTCTCGTCTGTCCGTCCATTAGTCCTCTCGTCTGTCCGTCCATTAGTCCTCTCGTCTGTCCGTCCATTAGTCCTCTCGTCTGTCCGTCCATTAGTCCTCTCGTCTGTCCGTCCGTCAGTCAGTCATTCTGTGTGTGTGTGTGTGTGTGTGTGTGTGTGTGTGTGTGTGTGTGTGTGTGTGTGTGTGTGTGTGTGTGTGTGTGTGTGTGTGTGTGTGTGTGTGTGTGTGTGTGTGTATGTGTGTGTATGTGTGTGTGCGTGTGTTTGTGTGTGTCCGTCCGTCCATGTGCGCGGAAACTTCACACCCATCCCTCCACCCGGCATACACTACCCTGAAAGCAAATGAACTCACATTCATGCATGCCACACGCGCGGGCGCACACACACACACACACACACACACACACACGTACACACACACACACACACGCACTTACACACACACACACACAAACACGCACACTTCACATTTTTCATTTCAAGTTTATCACAGTTCCCACACTGCAGGTCTTCATTGTCTCTTCTTCTTTTCACAGGTAACTCTGGCTCTGGCCTGGAGAGTTCTGGCGGCGACGAGGCGGGTCAGGGGGAGGCCGCCAGGAGCGGGAAGAAGGGGGGAGCGGCTGGGGGGACAGGAGAAGGTGGAGGCGGGGGGCGCAAGCGACCCACCAAGCTGCCCTCTTGCAGTCTGCCCAGCAACATGCAGCCCACTTTCTTCATTGGCGGCGGCAATGGAGTCAGCCTGTAAGTGAAGAGTGTTAGAAGCCACTCGCATGGAGTTCGTACCGTGTGATCGTATGACTTCAGTAGTGGTGGTGGTGGTGGTGGTGGTGACGACGACGATGATGATGATGACAAAGATTATGATGATGATGAGGGCGGAGGAGGAGGCAGGAGGAGGGTGGAGGAGAGATGATCAAGGTGATGATGTCAACTGCGACGACCACGTTGTTGGTGGTTGTGGAGGTGGTGGTATGATGGTGTGATAGTGTTGTGTTAGTGGTTGTGTTGATGATGCCACAATTGCAACTGTCAATACTGTCATTCTCGTCGTCACTGTTGTCGTTGGCGTTTTATTATTGTCGTCATCATCGTGGTCGTCATCTTTAGAAATGTATATTCTATATATTGTACATAAGTTGGAAGGGAAGGGAAGTTCCTGTTAATACGTTTTTGACTCACATGCGAAGCAAAAGTGAGTCTATGTACTCACGCTTTTCGTCCGTCCGGGCGTCCGGGCGTCCGGGCGTCCGGGCGTCCGGGCGTCTGGGCGTCCGGGCGTCCGGGCGTCCGAAAACTTTAACGTTGGATTTTTCTCGGAGACTATTAAGTCTATCAATTCCAAATGTGGCATGATGGTGTATGATGACAAGGACTCAAAAAACATACATAGTGACTTGTCCTTGCTTCAAGGTCAAGGTCGCAGGGGCCATAAATGTTGTCTAAAACACAGCAATCTTTCACATTTTCTCGATTTTCTCTGAAGTTTTTTAGATTGGATACCTGACCTATATATGGTTTATAGGGCAAAGTAATCCCTATCTTTTGATATCAGCTTGGTTGACCTTGCTTCAAGGTCAAGGTCACACGAGCTCTTCAAAGTTGGATTGTATACATATTTTGAAGTGACCCTGACCCTGAACTATGGAAGATAACTGTTTCAAACTGAATAATTATGCGGGGCACATGTTATACTTTTATCATGAGACACATTTGGTCACATATCATCAAGGTCAAGGTCACTTTGACCCTTATGAAATGTGACCAAAATGGGGTAGTGAACCACTAAAAGTGACCATATCTCATGGTAGAAAGTGCCAATGAGCACCATTGTGCTTCCTATGTCTTGAATTAACAGCTTTGTGTTGCATGACCTTGGATCACCTTGACTTTGGGTCAAGGTCACGTGTATTTTGGTAGGAAAAATGTATAAAGCATTTCTTAGTGTATGATGTCATTGGTAGATTTAGTTGTTTGACCTTGACCTTGAAGGTCACCCGAAGGTCAAGGTCATATAAAGGTCAAGGTCAAGCATGTGAGTCGTATGGGCTTTGCCCTTCTTGTTGTTTTTGCTTTGGCAGGTCGTAGACGTTGAACCAAAGCTAATGCAGTCGTACAGAGGGGTAGGTGCATAATAATGTATATTCTATATACTTTAGTGTGTTATTTTGTTGTTATTGTGTCATTATTTTGTTGTTGCGCTTGTCCTTGTTATTATATATTTGCTTTTTCATGTGGTTTTTGTTTATGGTAGTTGTTTAAATGTAATACAATAGAGGTATTAAAGACAAATCCTTGAATTTAAGTTTGCTGCCTGCTTGACCTTGCCATTATTCTTGCCTTTGTTTTCTGTCACATGTGCCATCTTTGTCATTGTGTTGTTATTTCATATAGTCTTCGTTTCATGTCCTTTGTATTTGCTTCTGTCAAAGACGATTGGTGTTGAACACGTTGAGACGATAGGTATTCTTCTTCTTCTTCAATGCATACAAGTTTCGAAAGAAATGCATATCTGGCATTAACATGCATTCGCGATACCGTCTCCTGATCATCTTGTATATGGCATTGGCATCTCCAACCATGAGTTCTTCTACAATTGTAGCTCATGAAAATCGTGTGTTTGACTAATTTATGTCTGTCTGTGTGTCTGTCTGTGTGTCTGTCTGTGTGTCTATCTGTGTGTCTGTCTGTGTGTCTGTCTGTGTGTCTGTGTGTCTGTCTGTCTGTTTGTCTGTCAGTCTGTCTGTCTGTCTGTCTGTCTGTGTCTGTCTGTGTGTCTGTCTGTGTGTCTGTCTGTGTGTCTGTCTGTGTGTGTCTGTCTGTGTGTCTGTCTGTGTGTCTGTCTGTGTGTCTGTCTGTTGTGTCTGTCTGTCTGTCTGTCTGTCTGTCTGTCTGTCTGTCTGTGTCTGTCTGTCTGTCTGTCTGTCTGTCTGTCTGTCTGTCTGTCTGTCTGTCTGTCTGTCTGTCTGTCTGTCTGTCTGTCTGTCTGTCTGTCTGTCTGTCTGTCTGTACTGTCTGTCTGTCTGTCTGTCTCTGTCTGTCTGTCTGTCTGTGTGAATGGCTGTGTGTCTGTCTGTCTGTCTGTGTGTCTGTCTGTCTGTCTGTCTGTCTGTCTCTGTCTGTCTCTGTCTGTCCTGTCTGTCTGTGTGTCTGTCTGTGTGTCTGTCTGTCTGTCTGTCTGTCTGTCTGTCTGTGTGTCTGTCTGTCTGTCTGTCTGTCTGTCTGTCTGTCTGTCTGTCTGTCCTGTCTGTCTGTCTGTCTGTCTGTCTGTCTGTCTGTCTGTCAGTAGTCCTCTGTCCTGTCTCTCTGAGTCTCTGTTTTTTTTTTCCTCTGGTCTCTGTCTCTCTTCTCCTCTCTCTCTCGTCCTCATCACTCTCTCTCTTCTCCTCCTCTCTCGCGCTCTCTCTGCAATCTCTCTCTCTCAATCTCTCTACTCGGTCGCTCGCTCTCTCTCTCTCTCTCTCTCCATTGAGACAAACGTCAGTTCAAACTGACTTTGCAGGGATCCCTTTCAGATCAAGTGGCAGAATGAGAATTATTCATAACACCAGTCCCCCCCCCATTCGTGTTTGTTGCTGATTTCGAATACGTACAATGGAACAAATAAAGCAGATTGGCATCTAAATTTGATAGTTGATCTCCTTTGAAATGCTTGTTGCAGGGAAACTGCTGACTGGATCCTCTGAGATAGACTTGTTACTGGCATTTGTTTGATACGAATCCACTATTGCTGGAAAATGTCAGAAATGTTCTGAGGTTTTTTCCTTCATAATAAATTTGAGTTTGAAATGTGTACTTCCTAAATCAATCAACTTTTTTTATTTTTTACTTGGGGATTTTTCCTCCTCATGTAGCCTCCTCGATTTACTTATCCTATTTTGTTGCGAGCCTTTACACGCCTTTTACACTTTTCACAAGTGTGTTTTGGTAGAAGTGTGGAGGCCGCCACTTCTATCAGCGGACTCGCATTTTCGTAAGGGTTTGGGGCTTGGAATTGATGTTTGGAGATGCATTGGGGTTCTTTTTTGTGAGTATCGTATTTTTTCGTGCAGTATAACTACCTTTTGATTTATTTTCGGTATAAAAAACTTTTGAGTCTTTTTAAAAGGGTATACGTGTTGTTGAGTATTTTTTCGGTAA
>JAWQFJ010015475.1:0-22500 GCA_034096865.1 Theodoxus fluviatilis
AGACGAGAGGACACAGACAGAGTTTTTTTTTTTCTTTTTTTTTTTTTTTGGTTTTTTTTTATTTTTTGTTTTTTTTTTTTTTTTTTTTTTTTTTTTTTTTTTTTTTTTTTTTTTTTTTTTTTTTTTTTTTTTTTTTTTTTTTTTTTTTTTTTTTTTTTTTTTTTTTTTTTTTTTTTTTGATTTTTTTTTTTTTTTTTTTGTTTTTTTTTTTTTTTTTTCATTTTTTTTTTTTTTTTTGAGAGAGAGAGAGAGAGAGAGAGAGAGAGAGAGAGAGAAAGAGAGAGACAGAGAGAGAGACAGAGAGAGAGACAGAGAGAGAGACAGAGAGAGAGACAGAGAGGCAAAGGCAGAGGCAGAGACAGACAGACAGACAGACAGACATACAGACAGACAGACACAGACACAGACACAGACACAGATACAGACACAGACACAGACAGACAGACAGACAGTCAGACAGACATACAGACAGACAGACAGACAGACACAGACAGACAGACAGACAGACAGACAGACAGACAGACAGACAGACAGACAGACAGACAGTACCACAATGGGACCCCACAGAAAGAGCTCAGAGAGGGGAACATACTGGAGGCTGGCTCTTGAGGTCGTAGCCAAACTGGGCAGGGCCTGCCTTGAAGTAGAGTGAGCCGAAGAACGGCTGAGAGACCACTTGAATGAAGACAGGCATGTGCTGGTCTGCAACAGCAAACAGGGATCATAATATGCCTACCTTTTTTCATATTAGCCCCACCCCCACCCCCCTCCCCCTTAAAAAGTCGTGGTTACGGTAACATGGTTTTTTGGGGGGGAGGGTGTGTGTCAGTAGGTTGGCCTGAACTTTAAAAAAAGAAGAAGTGGCCAGATTAGATGTAAATAAAGTTTCTCTTTTGCTGAAAACACTTTTTTTATATGCAGATATTGGAGATTCCCAGAGTGCTCATTGGGCACAGAAGATGAGACAGCATACAGTCTGTTTTTTACTGTCAAATTCTTCCTCTCCCTCCCCCCCCCCCCCCCCCCTTCCCCCATTCATTAAAACAAGAAGGGCAAAGCCCATACGACTCACATGCTTGACCTTGACCTTTACATGACCTTGACCTTTACATGACCTGACCTTCAGTGTCCTTCAAGGTCAAGGTCAAAACAACTAAACACTAGCATATGACTTCATACACTAAGAAAGTGCTTTACACATTTTTCCTACCAACAATACATGTGACCTTGACCCAAGGTCAAGGTCATCCAAGGTCATGCAACACAAAGCTGTTAATTCAAGACATAGGAAGCACAATGGTGCTTATTGGCACTTTCTACCATGAGATATGGTCACTTTTAGTGGTTCACTACCCCATTTTGGTCACATTTCATAAGGGTCAAAGTGACCTTGACCTTGATGATATGTGACCAAATGTGTCTCATGATGAAAGTATAACATGTGCCCCACATAATTATTAAGTTTGAAACAGTTATCTTCCATAGTTCAGGGTCAAGGTCACTTCAAAATATGTATACAATCCAACTTTGAAGAGCTCCTGTGACCTTGACCTTGAAGCAAGGTCAATCAAACTGGTATCAAAAGATAGGGATTACTTTGCCCTATACACCATATATAGGTCAGGTATCCAATCTCAAACACTTCAGAGAAAATTGGGAAAATGTGAACAATGGCTGTTTTTTAGACAACATTTATGGCCCCTGCGACCTTGACCTTGAAGCAAGGTCAAGTCACTATGTATGTTTTTTGACGCGTTGTCATCATACACCATCATGCCAAATTGACTTAATAGTCTCTGAGAAAAATCCAACGTTAAAGTTTTTCACGGACGCCCGGACGCCCGGATGCCCGGACGGACGACACGGGTGAGTACATAGACTCACTTTTGCTTCGCATGTGAGTCAAAAAGTATTAGAGTGTACAGGAAAAAACTGAGTCAGTTGGGTTACTGTAACCAACAATTTTTATGTGACTTATATAACTCCTTGTTTGTAACTTTGTCTCTTGCATTGCAAAGTTTCTTTTGTACATAGCCATATACCAAATGCGGGTGAAATGTGACTTTATTATATATGTAATGGATGAAAAAAGTATTTGTTATGTTATGGTATGGAATATGCCTTATTTGACCCAATGGGACTCCGACCAGTCTATTGCTGGTTATGTACTGTGACTCACTGAAGTGAAGAAATAGGAAATATACATAAGAAGGCATTCAAGATCAAAATGAATGACATTACACATGATAAGTACTCAATGGCATACGTAGAAAATTTGCAATGGCATAAGCATCTTTTTTTCTCTCCAGATGTTCGTTTCAAGCACACATTCTAATAAAGAAATGCTGAAAGTACCTCCCACCCCCACACCCACCTCTGTCTCCACAGATTTCACACATGAATATCACGGAGCACTTACTGTCATGCTGCTGGTTCTGCGAGATGACAATCATCTCCTGCATGAATAGCATTCCATCCTCCGCATCCAGGGGTGACGCAGCCTGCAAAGAACACAGGTAAACAGCTCCGTCAATGCAAAGGTGCTGGCTTATACATGTGTATTGCACCTTTTCACGCATTGATAGGTGCTCAAACTGCACTCATTTACCCCCTGGTCATTGGACTGCTCTCATCACCACTCACTCCCACACCACCCCAACTCCCTCGGGAGCATGCAGCCAGGCTGCACCGAGGTTAACCCTCACCCTGGCATCATAATTAGGACTGTTTGGTCTGTCAGCGTACAAAAAAAAGAACAGAAAAAAGAAGCTACATATCAAGGACAAGACATGTACCCTTTTCTTTTGCACATGTTCTTCTAACTATCCCACAAAATATAGCAAAAACTATGCCAGAAGTACTCAAAATTGAACAGAGAATAAATCCACAGCATTCTTTTAAGAAAATGTGTGGGTAATTTTTGGATAGCACATTTCATGACCTTCCCCACCCCTCACTCCCACCCCCTCACTCCCACCCCCTCACTCCCACCCCTCACTCCCACCCCTCACTCCCACCCCCTCACTCCCACCCCCTCACTCCCACCCCCTCACTCCCACCCCTCACTCCCACCCCTCACTCCCACCCCCTCACTCCCACCCCTCACTCCCACCCCCTCACTCCCACCCCCTCACTCCCACCCCCTCACTCCACCCCCACTCCCACCCCCTCACTCCACCCCCACTCCCGCCCCCTCACTCCACCCCCACTCCCACCCCCTCACTCCACCCCCTCACTCCCATCCCCTCATCATGTGCTGCATATGTCGCAACTAGCAGTCTTGACCCAGCCATGTCCTCATAGTATATGCCATGACTACTGGGATAAGGGTTGACTTTCACAACTTTTCAAACTCATCTGGCTCCTCTTGTCATCACTCTAGTGTCATAGGCTAGATGGCGGTTTATCCTGAAACGTAGAGTGTGACCTACTTGCATATGAATTACATGACGTTTTCACCTGCCCAATCTTGTGATTGGACAAAGCCCCGAAGAGATGACTTTTCCCCGACTACTCTTGTTATCTTAACTGTGATTAGTCGGCTGTAATGGTGAGCGTTTCACGAAATCTCGGACCCAAAGATTATAGTATTTGTTGCGTGTGATTACACAAACATTTTTAGAGGAAAGTATCATTTGATCGGGTTATAAGGTGAAAGAAAACAATGAAAACCCATATTTCAGGTGAAAACATCAGTCATTTATGTGTACGTAGGTCACGATCTACGTTTCAGGATAAACCACTGTCTAGCCTATGACACTAGCAACATCTCAACTCCCTGGGGAGCATACGACTAGGCTGTGGATGAACATTCCAAGGTCACTTTTCTCAGCTTTCCAGCTCTCACAGGTATCCATTTTACCCTTGGGTGGGGATGGATGGATGGATGGATGGATGGAGTTTTACAGTCTATCAGCTTTTGTAGGCTATAGGCTTGTTCAGAATTACTCAGCGCTGCATGAGCGCTTCATGTTGGCAATTGAGCGCTCTTTGCCACTCCTGAATGCCTAAGATGTAGTGCAGCGCTTCACTTGTTAAAGGGGAGGTAAATCTTCTGTGCCCCATGTTGTGTTGACGCGAAGAAAGTATTTTCTTTGCCACAGACATCGTTTAAGCACGTTTACATGTATTCTGCATGAATAAAATCCACTACTGTGTCATCCTTACTTGCCATTACTTGCACATACAGAGCACTTGGGGCAAATAAAGCCCGTTCCAGTCCCAAAATGATGTTTCTGAGGGTTATTTTACGCGTCGACGGCCAGTGCGGGATCGAAGACGCCATTTTGAATCTGCTGCAAAATCATTCTGCATCATCTCGGATTGGTGATGCAGAGCGCTGCTCAGCGCTGAGTGAAGCACGCCCCAAATTGGCCGTTCAGGAGTGAATCACATGCAGCGCTGAGCAGCGCTTTGAATCGCTGCGCGTCCTGAACAAGCCTTATGTAAGGCCATTAAGCACAAACATCACTAGAATAGTTCCAAGTGAGCGCAATGCAAGTCAAGATGTCCCTATTTATTCACCTCTTATGAATGGTGTAGGGAGACATGGCGTCTTGGGTGGGGAGAAGCAATATGACTAGTCTGAAGCACTTTGCTAAAATAAGGAAGCACCTCTGGGATCCTCAAAGCTTCAAATGCCACACCCTCTAGCCGCCAGCCTCTGCAGGTCAAGGGAGCTAACCTCTCAGCCACAGAGCCCACCGGATAGATGAGCTGACCTTGTTTCATAGCAGGCACCCCTACACATTGCATTAGTGTGAACGTTCATATGTCAGTTTGATGAAAACATGATATTTCCTGAAAAAATACAACATGCATGGGAATTTCCATCATTACACTGAGAGTGAATTGGCATGCACAAACATTAACCCATTTATTTCATGTATTCCTCATCAAATTAAGATCCAAGCATGACAATTATCAGCTTAGTTCCCTTCTGGAATATGCATATGAGATCGCATTACCATTTTTGGTTGCTAATTCCCCCTGAGCCAGTGGTAAGTGATGCAACTGTCTCCCAACAGCTGCATTCGAAACATGCATCTCTGATTTCTAGCACCTCATCATAAGGCTTGATCAGGAGTACAAAGCGCTGCATGAGCGCTTCATGTTGGTAATTTAGCGCTCTTTGCCTCTCTGGAAAGCCCACAGATTTAGTGCAGTGCTTCACTTGTTAAAAGAAAGGTAAATCTTCTGCGGCGCATGTTGTGTTGCTAGACGCTAAGAAAGTGTTTTCTTTGCCACAGACATCGTTTATGCACGTTTTAATGTATTCTGCATACAGAGTGCTTGGGGCAACAAAAGCCCATTCCAGTCCCAAAATGATGTTTCTGAGGGTTATTTTATGCATCGACGGCCAGTGCGGGATCGAAGACGCCATTTTGAAAATTGTGTGAATCACCTCAGATGCGTGCTTTTCTGTGATGCACAGCACTGCACAGCGCTGAGTGAATCACACTCCAAAATTGCTGTTCAGGAGTGAAACACGTGCAGCGCTTTGCAGCGCTGCACCTCCTGAACAAGTCTTTAGTTTCACCGTCTGACATGAAAGGGTTCACTCACACTCACTGCGTGTGTGTGTGTGTGTGAGTGCGTAACCCTTGTGTGTGTGTGTGTGTGTGTGTGTGTGTGTGTGTGTGTGTGTGTGTGTGTGTGTGTGTGCGTGCGTGCGTGCGTGCATGCGTGCGTGCGTGCGTGCGTGCGTGCATGCGTGCGTGCGTGCTTGTGTGTGCCCCAAAACCACAAAAAGAGACAAGAGGTCATACAATCTGATTTTGTAATTACTTGGGTATCAATAGTGGGATGACAAGGTCAATCCACATCTATTTCTATTCGTTCTCATCTCCCTCCTCAAACCAATTCTTTCTCCCATTTTCTTTTACCCTCCACCCCATTCTACTTCCTCATCATTTTTCAATTTATTCATGAGGCTATTAAAAAATAATCTGCCCTACTACATACCCAAAGCAAGGCATCACAGAGAAAGGAAAAAACTAAAAACTAACATCACCCTGTAAACTTCACAATAGAAAGAGGAAGGAGAGCAACGCGGAAGCAACCCAAAGTGACAAAGCATTCTATCTAAATTCTTCTTCCTTCTCAGCAAGGGGCACTACTACCAAAAGTGCAAGTGTCACATATGACATGAGCCGCTCAATGCTCCCCACATCAGCTGGAACCCCTGGCTGCTGGGCTTTCGGGGCCTGCTCCAGTAGCTCAGCCAGGGGCGGCCCCCATCAGCTGGACCCCCTGGCTGCTGGGCTTTCGGGGCCTGCTCCAGCAGCTCAGCCAGGGGCGACCCCCATCAGCTGGAACCCCTGGCTGCTGGGCTTTCGGGGCCTGCTCCAGTAGCTCAGCCAGGGGCGGCCCCCATCAGCAGTAGCTCAGCCCGGGGGGGGGGGGGGGGGGGGGGGGGGGGCCAGCAGCCACAGAGGCTACCAGGGAGCATCAGGTCAGGGTCAGATCATTCAGGCATGACCAAGCAGCCAAACCACCCTGGAAGGGCCAGCCAACCCCTACGCAGCAATAAACTGGTCACCCCATCCCATGACAAACACCCAAAACACATAATCACACTCATCTACCTATCACACACAAAAGCCACATCTCTCTCTCCTCTGTCATGCCTACTCCTTCCTCTGTCCTTCTCTGCTTCCACCCATCTGTCCATCCCTCACCTCGGAGGCGGTGTGCAGCAGCTGGATGCGGCCATCGGACATGGTGGCGATGCGTATGCCCATCTGGTGCAGCTGCTCCAGCTGTTCCTTGTTGCCAGCAATGAAGTCCATGGCCCTCAGCCTTGGTTTGTCTCTGTAACACAGCACACGATGGTGATGGTGGTGATGATGGTGATGGTGATGGTGATGGTGATGATGATGGTGGTGGTGATGGTGATGGTGATGGTGATGGTGATGGTGATGGTGGTGGTGATGGTGATGATGGTGATGATGGTGGTGATGATGGTGATGGTGATGGTGATGGTGATGGTGATGGTGATGATGATGATGATCAGTCTCCACCCCTTCTTCATCAAATCCTATTCCCTCCCAATACATCCCCACCCCCTCCCAATCAAACTCATCCCCTCCAATTAACCCTACCAAACCATATTCTCTCCTCATAAACCCCCATTCATCCCCATTTAACACCCCACCCTCTCATTAACTACTAACACACACACACACACACACAGCCATCCCTCCTCATTAACCCTCATTACTTCCTATTTAACAACCCCATTGTCTCCAAAAACATCCCTACCCCTTCCTCTTAGAAACCTATCCTCTCTTCATCAACTCCTCCCTCTCCCCATCAAACACCCTCTCGTCCCAACCCCCCTCCCACATCAACCCCAATCACCCCCTTCGGCCTCCCTCCAGGCCCCATCCCCCTTCCTTCAACCCCTAACCCCCTAATCCTCACCCTTTCAATCTTCTATTACTTTCCCATCAAGCTGCAAACCCCACCCTGACCCCCATCTTCCAGGTATGCCTTCCCCATCAACCCCCACCCCCTCCCTGACACCCTGACACCCTGACACCCATCTACGAGGTTTGTTTTCCCAAACAACACCCACCCCCTCCCTGACACCCCAACACTCACCTTCCAGGTTTGCCTTCCCCATCAACACCCACCCCCTCCCGGTATGCCTTCCCCATCAACCCCCACCCCCTCCCTGACACCCACCTTCCAGGTATGCCTTCCCCATCAACCCCCACCCCCTCCCTGACACCCACCTTCAAGGTTTGCCTTCCCCGTCATGCCCCACCCCTCCCTGACACCCCGACACTCACCTTCCAGGTATGCCTTCCCCATCAACCCCCACCTCCTCCCTGACACCCTGACACCCCGACACTCACCTTCCAGGTTTGCCTTCCCCATCAACCCCCACCCCCTCCCTGACACCCTGACACTCACCTTCCAGGTATGCCTTCCCCATCAACCCCCACCCCCTCCCTGACACTCACCTTCCAGGTATGCCTTCCCCATTAACCCCTACCCCCTCCCTGACACCCTGACACTCACCTTCCAGGTATGCCTTCCCCATCAACCCCCACCCCTCCCTGACACCCATTTTCAAGGTTTGCCTTCCCCATCAACCCATACCCCCTCCCTGACCACCCTGACACCCACCTTCCAGGTATGCCTTCCCCATCAACCCCCACCCCCTCCCTGACACTCACCTTCCGAGGTTTGCCTTCCCCGTCATGCCCCACCCCCTCCCTGACACCCCGACCTCCCTTCAGGTATGCCTTCCCCGTCATGCCCCACCCCCTCCCTGACACCTCGACACCTACCTTCGAGGTTTGGGGCTGAGGCGTTCCACCAGGTCCTTCATTTGGGAACGCAGGTTGTGGGCGAAGGAGCTGGCCCCCCCAGGGGAAGCATGCTGCAGGTTGGGGCATGTGTTGTGTGCCTCCTCCTCCATCTCTGCCCCAACTCCCCCCTGGCCCCCTGACCCTATTAGGTCAAGGGTCACAGATGTCCTAACTGGCTTCAGCTGTGAGGGAGAAGGAAAATGAAATAGAATATTTGCTTGATTTGATGCAATGATAACAAATAATAGTCTCTAAAAGTGGGAAAAGCCCCTTCAAAGACCTAGATAACTTGGAGAGACTCTAAGTAACACTTGTGCAACAAAGAGACTGAAAAATGACAGGATTGGATGATCAGACAAATGAAAAGGAGAGAAGGATGAATATGCAGAGGAACTTTCCAAAGGATGGACAGGTGGGCAGATAAAAACAGATACATTCAAATACACATATATACACAATTTATTTTCTAATCTGACCACGGAATGGAAATGCGCTTGTCAAGCCAAGCCAGTGAGAAAGCTCAATTGCCCAGACAGACATATTTTGTATGACAGTTTGCATGATGACAGATGCTCATAGGCTATGGGACAGGAGACCCACATCGGACAATTTACAATGAATAGTTGTTCTGTGACCATGATACATGTACCTTTTTTGCTGTGCCACACAGACTAGAAATGTATTACCATGCATGACAAGCCAGGCTAAAGCCTCTGTCATTTTTTTTTGCAAAGGGCTTCAATGAGCTAAGTGAGGTATTTTCTCCTGAAGCATCACACACAAGTACACAATCAATTACTTGTGCTACAAATGTAATTTCTCTGGAATGAGTATTCATGAGCTGAATAATTTTGTGTTTGAAAAATCAGATTATTTCCATTTTGACACTTTACAAATGCCTGCTTTTCTCAAATAAAGTCTCCAAATTCCAAGAAACAGTCTATGCTGACCGCCTTACCCTGAGAGTGCTGGTCTGCGTGAAGTTGGACAGGGAGAGGGAGAGGGGCAGGAGGTGAGCCTCCGTGGTGAAAATAAAGTTGTCCACATCGAAAGCCAGATCCTCTGGCTCCGAGAAAAGGAGGTAAAGGTACTTGAACGTCTCAGCCAGCACGTAGGAATCCATCCTGCAAGTTCAAAAGGCTGAGTTATTGCTTATCGTTGACATTTGTCAATTACAAGCATGCTGTGAACAAATGATTCCTAAAAACAAAGTCCACATTTCAGAAATATTTGCACAGGAGAAGATGGTTGAGTATCTAGACATAACGTGGACGTATGAATGCACTCACACACACACACAGACACACACACACATAAACATGCACACACACACACACACACATTCAAACACACACACACACACACTCATACATACACACACACACACACACACACACACACACACACACACACACACACACACACTCACACACACATCATCATCATCATCATCATCATCACATCACCATCACCATCATCATCATCATCATCACATCACCATCACCATCATCATCACATCACCATCACCATCACCATCATCATCACCATCACCATCCTCATCATCATTATCACCACCACCATTACCATCATCATCACTGCCAAATGTACGGGTGTGTACACTAGACACTCACTACGGAGACTTTCGTCCCTGGCTGCCACAGAAGCTGCACTCTTGCATGGCAAGTGGTCACAACTGAGGATCTTTCCCATGTGCTCAAATGACAGTCCAGAATGCTGACCACAGGGCAAGCCCCTTGTCTTCCGCAACTTACAGGAACAAATCAGCCATCTCCGTAGGTATGAGCACTTGACGACTTGTAAGCCTCTGGTCTTCATCATACTGGAGTGCTCAAAGCACATCCCATACTGGAGATGGATGGATGGATGGATGGATGGATGGATGGATGGATGGATGGATGGATGGATGGATGGATGGATGGATGGATGGATGGATGGATGGATGGATGGATGGATGGATGGATGGATGGATGGATGGATGGATGGATGGATGGAGTTTTACGGACTATCAGCCTTTGTAGGCTATGTAAGGCCATTGAGCACAAACATCACTAGAACAGTTTACAGTAAGCGCAGATCAAGTCACGGTGTCCCTAGATTTCCGCCTCTTGCGAATCGCGTAGGGAGATGTGGTGGGTCTGTTCTGACCCCCAACCCTCAGGGGGCTCACAGACTGGAGAAGAACATTGTCCTCAGCTGCTTCTTGAATGTCCCAAGAGATTCACATTTTCTCAGGAATTCAGGAATATTGTTCCAAAGAAATGCTCCACCATACCAGAAAGGACACTGGCCTTATTTTCTGGGATTCAAGTGTGGCATTAAAAAACACACACAACCCAACAACCTTTTTCAATAAATCACAGCAGCCAAACCACCCCAAAAAGTAGGGCACTCACTGATCTTCGTGAACTCCTGTGGTGAGGTCCTTGATGGCAGCGAAGCCACACCGCACCCGGGCGTGCGTGTTGAGGTTTTCTATCACCTTCTTGCCCACCTCCAGGTAATACGGGTCCCCCGTTGCCTGTGGGATAGAGAGTCAGTCCATGTCAGTTCATTACCATACAATGTCCCCTATGGCCGTTCTTCGCCCCTTGCTACTATTCCTGTCTGACATGACAGTCTGCCAAGCCCCAGCTGCTGTATCTGGCATTTCCCTTTTCTGATGCTCTTTTAAATTTAGCAGTCATGTGACAATCTTCAGGAAATGTTGCCTGATGTTTCCCCACATTGTTCTAAATTTAGTACAAATTCGAGAAGGAAAACTGGCGAGCTATCCCTTCACCTTTGCTGGGCAACAAGGGGAAGTAAGGGAATAACAACAATTAATGTATTAAATTTAACGGTCTATCAGCCTTTGTAGGCTATGTAAGGCCACTGACTACAAAATCACAAAAGCCGGTTAGAGTAAGAGCAAATGTCTCCGTTTCCCTAGCAATTCACCTTTTACCAATGGTGTTGGGAGATGTGGTGAGTCTGCTCTTGCCCTCAGCACACATGGGATGTGATTACAGGAAAGGTGGCTAGATCACCATTAAGTACATGTACAGCACAACAGGACATTTAACATGAAGGAAGCTATGCCGTCAGCTCCATGTTATGTCTCTACCATTTCTACTCATGCACAGCAACAGGCAAGTACAGAGACATACTTATAGAACGTTCGGGAACCTCCTGAGATTGAAGTTGTATAACAACATGCAATGTCCCAGCATAGAGCAGAGAGAGCTAGTACGGGGCACTGTATGTTGAGTGTTGCAGCTTCTGTGAAATACCAGACTACACAAGTGGAAAGACCCCCGGCCTCACCTTGTACAGGAAGTACGTGGACTCCACGAACTCTGGCCTGAGAGGATGATGTCCCCAGTGGATGCGAAAATCTGTGGTGAAGGCCTGCAACAGACAGCAGATGTAACCGTAACATCAACTAAGAAAATGATCATGACAAAGAAGAAAATGATTATGGTGATAGTGATAGTGGAAGTGGTTGTTGTGGTAGTGAAGGTGTTGGTGGTGATTATTCGCATGTTGTATCACCAAGCACTGATTGCAATGTAAGCACCCTATATTAAAAAAATAGTCATAATAACATTAATAACATGAAAGCAAAGACAAAATATAAATCCACAACATTCCAGTATATTGAATATAAGACCTGGACCAAACTAACTACACACACATACATACAGAAACACACTAGCATGCATGCACATATGCACACACACACACACACGCACGCCCTCACATGCACACTCATGACACACACACACACACACACACACACACACACACACACATATATGCACGCACTCACACAAGTAGTCAAACATGCACACACACACATATGCTCTCACGTGGACACTCATAAACACACACACACACACACAAACACAAATACACACAAACACACACACATACACACACACAAACACACACTAACACACACACACACCAACCCACTCACATCCACCTACCCACGCAACCCAACTCAACCCCACACCTACACCCAATCCCCTTCACTCCAGCATCCTATCAATCAACCCTCCTCCCACTCCCAACCAAAAACCTACATTCCCACATTCCTACCTCCTCCATCTCATCTCCACTCTCACCTCAGGGAGGAAGTTGTGTCGCTGGATGATTTGGTACAGCATCTCATGGGTCTGGATGGCGGGGCGGATGTCTCCCTTCAGCACCTGCAGGCCTGGCCAGAACGCCAGCAGTGCGTCCATGAAGTTGCGCGAATTGGCCATGGGTTTGTGCATGTGTACGTCCACCAGCAGGGGGCCCTGGCTCACGTATTTCATCACAGCGTCGTAGTGCTGAGGACAGAGAGGACAAAGTGTCAGTGTTCTTCCATTTTAAAAAGTGTACACCTAAACTAAGTGCGCTCCCACCAAGAGTAGGTCCTGACTCACATTTCATTACAAAGTCATAGTGCTGTTGATAGAGATAACAAAGTGTTAGTTTTCTTCCATTTTAAATAGTATACACATAAACTAAGTGCTCTCCCACCAAAAGTAGGCCCTGACTCACACATTTCATTACGAAGTCGTAGTGCTGTTGATAGAGATAACAAAGTGTTAGTTTTCTTCCATTTTAAATAGTATACACATAAACTAAGTGCTCTCCCACCAAAAGTAGGCCCTGACTCACACATTTCATTACGAAGTCGTAGTGCTGTTGATAGAGATAACAAAGTGTTAGTTTTCTTCCATTTTAAAGAGTGTACACATAAACTAAGTGCGCTCCCACCAAAAGTAGGCCCTGACTCACACATTTCATTACGAAGTCGTAGTGCTGTTGATAGAGATAACAAAGTGTTAGTTTTCTTCCATTTTAAATAGTGTACACATAAACTAAGTGCTCTCCCACCAAAAGTAGGCCCTGACTCACACATTTCATTACGAAGTCGTAGTGCTGTTGATAGAGATAACAAAGTGTTAGTTTTCTTCCATTTTAAAGAGTGTACACATAAACTAAGTGCGCTCCCACCAAGAGTAGGCCCTGACTCACACATTTCATTACGAAGTCGTAGTGCTGTTGATAGAGATAACAAAGTGTTAGTTTTCTTCCATTTTAAAGAGTGTACACATAAACTAAGTGCGCTCCCACCAAGAGTAGGCCCTGACTCACACATTTCATTACAAAGTCGTAGTGCTGTTGATAGAGATAACAAAGTGTTAGTTTTCTTCCATTTTAAAGAGTGTACACATAAACTAAGTGCGCTCCCATCAAGAGTAGGCCCTGACTCACACATTTCATTACGGCATCATTGTGCTGTGGGCAGAGAGTACAAAGTGTCTTATTTTAAATAGTATTTTAAAGAGTGTACTAATAAGCTAATTGCACATCCACCACAAACAGGCCCTCACTCTTGTACGTAAATACTGCGTTCTAGTGCTGTGGACAGAGGACTAGGTGTCAGTCAAAAAAAGTTAGACTCTGGGAGTGCAAACCTTCACAAATCAGGATTTATTGAGGCTTCAAAGGTATGTTGGCAGGATGCTCAAACATCAAGGACTTATTGAATGGGGTCTCTCTTGCTGTTCAAGCCCATCTCAGATAATTTCTAATCCCTTATGACATCATGCCACAATCCTCTTATAAGAATATTAATACATGTAATTTTGTTTGCTCAATTGCCAACTGTTTTGGAACACAAGTGGTGAGATGGGACATACATGAAAAATTGAGATACATGGAGAGAATCAGGACAAAATGGCAAGTTAGGACACCAATGACAAGTTGGGACACAAATGACAAGTTGGGACATAAATGGAGAGCTGGGACCAAAACAGCAAGTTGGGACACAAATGGAGAGTTGAGACATAAACGGAAAGTTGGGATACACATGGAGAGTTGGGACATGAACAGAAAGTTGGGATACAAATGGAGAGTTGGGACATAAACGGAAAGTTGGGATACAAATGGAGAGTTGGGACATAAACGGAAAGTTGGGATACAAATGGAGAGTTGGGACATAAATGGAAAGTTGGGATACAAATGGAGAGTTGGGATACAAATGGAGAGTTGGGACATAAAGGATAAGCCAGACCCCATGGTACAGAGAGGCAGAGGTGACAGAGGCCAGACTTCCAGTACCTTGTTGAACCTGTCCAGGTAGGTGTCATCCCCCAACAGGATGTAGGCCTTCAGCATGTACTCGTAGTAGGAGTCGATTCCCGCACCCACTCCACTCTCTGTAACGCAGATAAGGAAATGTGTACCTTAGTCTCATGCTATATCTAAACCTTCAGTTCTGCATATACTCGTAGTAGGAGACGTTGCCCGCACCCACTCCACTCTCTGTAACGCAGATAAGGAAATGTGTACCTTACAGTCTCATGCTGTATCTAAACCTTCAGTTCAGCATGTACTCGTAGTAGGAGTCGATGTCCGCACCCACTCCACTCTCTGTAACGCAGATAAGGAAATGTGTACCTTACAGTCTCATGCTATATCTAAACCTTCAGTTCAGCATATACTCGTAGTAGGAGTTGATGCCCGTACCCACTCCACTCTCTGTAACGCAGATAAGGAAATGTGTACCTTACAGTCTCATGCTGTATCTAAACCTTCAGTTTAGCATATACTCGTAAGTAGGAGACGTTGCCCGTACCCACTCCACTCTCTGAAATACAGATAAGGAAATACCTTACTGTCTCATGCTATATCTAAACCTTCAGTTTAGCATGTACTCTTAGTAGGAGTTGATTCCTGCACGATTTCACTCTCTGAAATGCAGCAAAGAGTATGCCTTTCTGTCATACTACATCAAAGCCTTCAACAAATACTCTCACAGTAAAAGTCGGTGCTCGCACTCACTGCACTTTCTGTAATACAAAGGGAAAGCCTTTCTCATGCTTTATCTAACCCTTCAGCATGTACTCGTAGAAGAATTGATGCCCGCACCCACTCCACTCTCTGTCATGCAGATAAGGAAATTTATACCTTACAGTCACACTATGCCAAAGCCTTCAACGAGCACTCTCAGAGTGCAAGTCAATGCCTACACCCACTCCACTCTCTGAAATACAGATAAGGAAATGCCTTACTGTCTCATGCTATATCTAAACCTTCAGTTTAGCATGTACTCTTAGTAGGAGTTGATGCCCGCAACCACTCCACTCTCTGAAATGAAGCAAAGGGTATGCCTTTCTGTCATACTACATCAATTGTTGGTTGGTGTTGGCATCCGTCAGTCTCGTGAGACTATGGGGGTGTGCGCCAGGTTTGGTCAGTCCGGGGTTGAGAGGCAGCGTACTCTGTGGCTGTAGAGCCCGATCCTTGAGCCGCATGCTCTGTTGCACTTGTCGCAAGTGAAGTCTTGGCGTGGCTCTGTGGATGCCGACGCTATCCTCTGTCGTCTGCGTTCTCTCCTCTCCTCCCACTGCTCCCGTCTCCTCCTCTTGCTGGCCTGGATGCCAGTCTTGACGGCGTGTCTCCAGCTGTTGCGGTCAGCGGCCACCGTTTCCCAGTCTGCTGGGTTGATGCCTCCCGCCGTCATATCACGTTTACAAACGTCCTTGTAGCGGAGGAGAGGTCTTCCTGCAGGTCTGGATCCCGTGGCGAGCTCGCAGTACAGCACATCTTTGGGTATTCGGCCGTCATCCATCCTGCTGACGTGACCCAGCCATCTAAGTCGTCTCTGGCTGAGCATGGCGAACATGCTGGGAATACCTGCTTGCGCCAGTACGTCCTTGTTGGGGATGCGGTCATGCCAGCTGATGCCCAGGATCCTTCTGAGGCAACGCATGTGAAAGGTGTTGAGCCGGCGTTCTTGGCGGGAATACAGGGTCCACGCTTCGCTTCCGTAAAGGAGCGTGCTGAGAACACAGGCCTGGTAGACTTTCATCTTGGTGTTTGTCGTCAGCATGGAGTTGTCCCAGACACGCTTTCCGAGGCGGGCCAGTGATGTTGCGGCATCAAAGCCTTCAACAAGTACTCTCACAGTACAAGTCGGTGCCCGCACTCACTGCACTTTCTGTAATACAAAGGGAAAGCCTTTCTCATGCTTTATCTAACCCTTTAGCATGTACTCTTAGTAGGAGTTGATGCCCGCACCCACTTCACTCTCTGTCATGCAGATAAGGAAATGTATACCTTACAGTCACACTATGCCAAAGCCTTCAACGAGCACTCTCAGAGTGCAAGTCATTGCCTACACCCACTCCACTCTCTGAAATACAGATAAGGAAATGCCTTACTGTCTCATGCTATATCTAAACCTTCAGTTTAGCATGTACTCTTAGTAGGAGTTGATGCCCGCAACCACTCCACTCTCTGAAATGAAGCAAAGGGTATGCCTTTCTGTCATACTACATCAAAGCCTTCAACAAGTACTCTCACAGTACAAGTCGGTGCCCGCACTCACTGCACTTTCTGTAATACAAAGGGAAAGCCTTTCTCATGCTTTATCTAACCCTTTAGCATGTACTCTTAGTAGGAGTTGATGCCCGCAACCACTCCACTCTCTGAAATGAAGCAAAGGGTATGCCTTTCTGTCATACTACATCAAAGCCTTCAACAAGTACTCTCACAGTACAAGTCGGTGCCCGCACTCACTACACTTTCTGTAATACAAAGGGAAAGCCTTTCTCATGCTTTATCTAACCCTTTAGCATGTACTCTTAGTAGGAGTTGATGCCCGCAACCACTCCACTCTCTGAAATGCAGCAAAGGGTATGCCTTTCTGTCATACTACATCAAAGCCTTCAACAAATACTCTCACAGTAAAAGTCGGTGCTCGCACTCACTGCACTTTCTGTAATACAAAGGGAAAGCCTTTCTCATGCTTTATCTAACCCTTCAGCATGTACTCGTAGAAGAATTGATGCCCGCACCCACTCCACTCTCTGTCATGCAGATAAGGAAATTTATACCTTACAGTCACTCTATGCCAAAGCCTTCAACGAGCACTCTCAAAATGCAAGTCAATGCCTACACCCACTCCACTCTCTGAAATACAGATAAGGAAATGCCTTACTGTCTCATGCTATATCTAAACCTTCAGTTTAGCATGTACTCTTAGTAGGAGTTCATGCCCGCAACCACTGTCATACTACATCAAAGCCTTCAACAAGTACTCTCACAGTACAAGTCGGTGCCCGCACTCAATGCACTCTCTGTAATGCAGATAAGGAAATACCTTACTGTCTCATGCTATATCTAAACCTTCAGTATGTATTCATTGTAGGAGTCCATGCCCGTACCCACTCCACTCTCTGTAATACAGATAAGGAAATGCCTTACTCAGTTACTGTCAAGCTATGTCAAAACCTTTAACAAGTACTCTCAGAGTGTAAGTCAATGTCTGCATCCACTCCACTCTGTGAAATGGAGCAGAAGAAATTCCTTTCTGCCATGCTATATCTAGGCCTTCACCATTTACACGCATATTTGTAGAAGAGGTCCATGCCTGAATAACAGTGAAGGAAACTAACTCCTTTTTGTCATATCAAGACTTTCTAATGTCCAATGCAGCCCTGATACAATTCTAAAAAAACAGTCAAAAAGAAAAGGAGCAAATAAAAATTGCCCATCAACTTCACATTTTTCTTGTCTTCACACCTAATCTACATTTCATGAATATGCTAATATACAGTTAGAATGGCAACATTCCAAGCGAAAGCATCAGACTTCCAATTTTCTTTCAGTGCCAATTTTCTCATTATCCTTCATGTCCCATAACACAACACTCCACACTAGCTGTCATTGCCATACAGCCCCTTGCTACTAAGCAAAGGTGTGAGCTGGCCGAGTGGTCAGTGTGCTTGACCTGCAGTCACTTGTGGCTAGTATGTGTGGCACTCGAAGCTGCACAGATTCTAGAGTTGCATCCTTGAGCAAGGTTCTTTATTAACATTGCCTCTCCCCACCCAGGAGTAAAACAGGTACCTGTGTGGGTTGAGTTGGAAGATTGTGAGATAACTTTGGCGCGTTCATCCTCAGCCTGGTTGCAAGCTCCCCAGGGAGTTGAGATGAATCGGAGTGATACAGAGCGGCTGACCCAATGACCAGGGGGTAATTGTATGCAATTTCAGTATCCATCAATAGGTGAAAAGGTCGCAATACAAAAAAGAGCACGATATCTTGCATTTACCTTTTCCTACTCAAACTCACTGTTTTTTAATTTATCCACTGTAAGGATATTTTTAAAAAGGGAACACAACCCCAAGGCTGCCAATTGACTGCTAACTTCACATCTACGAGACAGTGGAGGGAAATGTTGGAGGAAGCAACTGAGACTATACTGACAGCTCAGTCAATATGGGAATGGCAGCAAGGGGCTTAAAGGGGCAGCATGGGACATTTTACATTAACTCTTACAGTCCTGTAAATTATTCATGTGATTCATTCCCCAGTCCCGTAAGCATTATGCGATTTGTAGAAAAAATCAGTCAAGTAACGGCCACGTGGGGTGGGCGGCTATGTGTGGTACAGGATCTTAAGAGTTAACCAAACTAAGAAAAGATTTGATGTTGTCCTGACCTCGTCTGACCCAGTCGCCATTGTGGATGTTGATGACGGTGCCCATCAGGTCGCTGCCTCGGTTTCGCTGTTGCCACAAGTAGTCCATAGCCTTGTGCGCCTTCTCCTGTAACAACCATCACCGCCATTGCACAGTGTCCTGTAAATGTAGATGTATAAAAATTGTGTGTGTGAGTGTGTGTGTGTGTGTGTGTGTGTGTGTGTGTGTGTGTGTGTGTGTGTGTGTGAGTGTGTGTGTGTGTGTGTGTGTGTATGTGTGTGCACATGTGCAGGTGTCTTTGTGCATACATGTGAACATTCAAGCATGTGTATCTGTCCATGCATGCACATATGCATGTGTACATAGACATAATGGATTAACAAATCTATCTCCAAAATTAACACAAACACACAATGACCATTCAAGATTTTCTCTGACAGAGCACTGGAAAGCTAACAAAAGCAATAATGATATCACTGTCACACAGCACTGTCACACAGCACTGTCACACAGCACTGTCACACAGCACTGTCACACAGCACTGTCACACAGCACTGTTACACAGCACTGTCACACAGCACTGTTACAAAAGATCTGCACAAGTGAGTCAACATTCACCACAATGTGTGGGATTCCTGTCAGAGTGGGAGTCATAACAACACAATGTACTGCCTCTACAAGAAGGAAGGTTGCTTACCTCATAGACAGACATGCCTACATAGCCACTGAGCCACAATGATGTGTGGGATTCCTGACAGAGAGGGAGTCATAACAACACAATGTACTGCCTCTACAAGAAGGAAGGCTGCTTACCTCATACACAGGCATGCCGGTGAGGCGGCTGAGGGCGGCAAACTCCAGGATCATGGTGCCAGCACAGGCTGTGCAGGTGTCCTTGTACTGACCCAGGATGTCCACACTCAACCCATGCTTCAGGTTGATCTGGACAAAGTAGCAATGATAAGGGCTATGAAGATGATGATGATGATGATGATGATGATGATGATGATGATGATGATGATGATGATGATGATGATGATGGTGGTGGTGGTGGTGGTGGTGGTGGTGGTGGTGGTGGTGGTGGTGGTGGTGGTGGTGGTGGTGGTGGTGGTGGTGGTGGTGGTCATGTCCATATTTATGATATGATGATGATGATGATGATGATGATGATGATGATGATGATGATGATGATGATGATGATGATGATGATGATGATGATGATGATGATGATGATGATTATGGAGAAGGTGAAATCAACAACTAGGACAGCAATAATTTAGAGAGGGGTACACATCACCCTTACAGTCTATTCTCTAGAAGCTTTCTTCAGGAAAGAACCAATGTAGATCCAATAAACAAACTCTCTCTCTCTCTCTCTCTCTCTCTCTCTCTCTCTCTCTCTCTCTCTCTCTCTCTCTCTCTCTCTCTCTCTCTCTCTCCCCCCCTTCCTCTCTCACTCTCTATCCCACCTGATAGACACCTGGCTGCACGCCATTAACACCACAAAAGTGATAGGATCTGTCTTCCTAGATTTCAGGAAAGCCTTTGACATGGTACATCATGGCATACTATTGGATAAACTAGCTCTTTATTTTCATGGTCACATGACTGTGAAGTTTTTTCAGTCATTCCTGGATAATCAACAACAATGCATCCAATTCGATGGGCATGTTTCCTATTATGGTATTCTAAAAGCGGGTGTCCCACAGGGATCTGTACTAGGCCCCCTTTTATTCTGCTTATTCATAAATGACCTACCCTTGCATGTCACAGATAGAAAGGTCTCATGTAACATGTTTGCAGATGATACAACACTGTCTACTGCGGACAGCTCAACCGAAACTGTGGCAGATAAACTCCAAAAGAGTCTTTCAAATCAAATGGTCCTCAACCCGTCCAAAACCAAGTATATGGTGATAACCACAAGGCAAAAACATCAACTACATCCTTTGTCACTCCCACTCTCACTTGATGCAGGGCCGATAGAAAAGGTGAAAGAACACAAAGTGCTTGGGGTGATGATTGACGAACAGTTAGACTGGAACTCACACATAAATCTGATGTGCAAAAAGATTTCAAGCAATCTCTTTCTACTGTCAAAGCTGAGGCACTTTGTAGACACGGAAACCTTCAAAATCTTTTTCAGAGCCCATATCGTATGATACACATCAATTACGCATCAACATTGTGGAATAACTGTAGTGAAGCTAATGTGAAGAGAGTTAATTCACTATACAGAAGAGCTTCTAAGCTTATGATCCCAAATAAATCTCTCAGCACTGAAAAGAAAATGGAAATGCTTGACATATTGCCTCTCCATAAGCATCTGCAGCTTAATAAGTGTATGCTTGTGAAAAAGGTAAAAGATGGCCGAACACCAGAATATCTAACCAAACTATTTGAGCAGTCATCATTCAGAGGACATGACAAATTTCTCCTGCCTCAGCCTCGCATCGATTTGTTCAAATCGAGCCTATCTTACTCTGGGGCTGCTCTGTGGAATACACTGCCTGATGACATAAAATGTATCAAGTCTTTGCCTATGTTCAAAGACAAAATTCGCACTATTCTTACCCCCAACCCACAGTGAGATGCGGAGGAGAGTCAAGACTTACCCTGGGGTACGGGATGCCTGTGGTGGTGTTAAAGGCCGGCAGGAGGCGGTCGCCGACCTCCCGCGCCATGCTGAGCAGCTCGTTGTTGTACCAGTGCAGTTTGGTGTGTTTTCTCTTCAGCACCGTGGCTGCCACATGACCTCCCAACAGGCCACTGTGGGGAAACATGCCACAGAGTTGGAAAGAGTTAGCAACCCTCTCATAAAGCAATCAGGATATTACGACTACCAGTTCTAAACTTTCGCCTCAGAAACTGAGAAAGGAAATGCTTAAATTACAGTTACAGCGCAACTGACAGCATAGCTTTCGGGTGCTACCCAGCATCCCTCTTCAGTGGTTAACCCCTTCCCTGCCATATATATTGCATGCCATATGCCAAGGAGTTTTCTCACATTTTACTGTACTAATGTTTGTCGTATCAGAGTGTTCTCATTTTCCAGAGCACTGAACAGAGCAGAGACCGAGTCATCGGTAGTTGCCTCCCTTCATTACTGTGCTTCATCAGAAGCCCGAAAGTTTTCCATGGACCTAGCGATGCTCCTTCAGTTCGAGGCCCTGAAAATTTCTGAGCATGGCAGGGAAGGACTTAAAGTAACATGACAACACCAAAAAATAGGTCAGTAGGTTGGCCTGAATGTTTTTCTTCTTCTGTTAAGTAGAGGGCAGATAGAACATAAACCAAATTTTCTTTCACCGAAAATGCTTTTTAAAGACTTAAATAGTGGATTTCCTGAGTGATCAATGGGCAGGGAAGATGGGATGGCATGCTGTTCATTGTTACCTTCAATGTCTTGCTTGAAAAGAGTTCAGGGTTGATAGAACAAAATAGAGTCAGTCAAGTTACTCTGACCACAACAATTTTTGTTTGGCCTTACTTTATTTGTCCATGAAAAGGGGCTTATTAAGGGCCTATAAGCCTTTGAAGGCTATCTACTACTACTAATTATAATTAATACAATTGCAGGGAGTTACAAAGTGCCTCCATGAACCTTTCCACAAAACTTTTGAGAGTGAAAATCAGCATACCCAAAGTGTAAACCACTCCTAAGTGTCAAGGTTCTACAACAGGCTCATT